>OZ023320.1:43528952-43726452 GCA_964007375.1 Ophion obscuratus
GACAGCAAGAGTGCCTACTAACCAGACGACGTCTTTTCGTGGACTGGAATTCGTTCCCATTAAGGACTACGTAAAAGTACTGCAGTGCTATAAATGTCCATCGCTCGATTAAAATTAAAGCTCAATCTTCGGGGATGTCTTCAGATGGGTCGAGTTGATCATTATTGGTCATATCAATCTAAAGATTGACGTTGCAACCCACGATAGTCGGTTTCTCACTCGATTTGTACCATCAATGATTTATTCCTGGTACCCTATGGGGCGACTCATCAGACAGGTAGATCAGACACATGCATAGACCAATGCATGGTCGATAGAGAGGAAAAAATTATTATATTAAAAATTATTATATTATAAAAAAAAAAATTATATTACCTTTGGCCAGGACCCTGTATCCCTCTCGGGACATGATTGTATTAGGATTGAGTATGGCTGTAAGACTCTCGATGATTTCCGTAGTGCGATTATTAAAGGAGATTTCCGAAATTTCATCGAGGAGACCTTTGTGTCTGATTTGATGGCAATCGATTGGTCATTGCCGTTCAAATCGCAGTATGTAGATTTCGAAGTATCCTCCCTTAATACAGTGCTCCGTGGCTATCTGGTTGAGCATGCGCTACTACGGAGTTCTGTACGAAAGCGAGGTCCTCCGCCCTGCTCACAGCGGATATACGGCATATGATGTGTGAACGGGGCAGAGCTTGGAAGCGATTTACGAGAAGTAAAAATGACTCTGAGCTTCAAAATAAATTTAGGGCTGTAAGAAATACGGTTCAGGCGACAGTCAAAAGAGCTAAACACAAGTTTTTTTAGTGAAGCTTTTGAAAATGTGAGGAATGCAGGGTCAGCGTGGAACAAACTACGACAGTTGGGAATCCTTCGCTCGAGGGGTGACAATCATTCGCTTGCAGTACCTATTGAAGAATTAAATTAGTATTTTCTCATTCATTGCGCCTGTGAGGCTCGGATAGATCACTGTAGGAAAAAAGTTCGATTGAGGGATATCGGGACTCTACTTTTCACTTCCAGGATATATTTGCGGAAATATTTTTAATGGCTCTTCGTGGGGCCTCCTCTGAGGCTCCAGGCGCTAACGGTATCTCCTTAAGAGTACTACGTATTGCCCTCCCCGCGATCCTGCCGATTATTCTCCACATTTTTAATTTTGATCGGAGGCTTCCGATCGGGTGGTTCATAGGATACTCCTAAACAAACTCAGGAAACTTCATTTTTCGGAGCCTGTTGTATGGTGCGTAAAATCATACATTACTGGAAGATTCCAATCAGTTCTAGGCCCTAATGATACTCGATCAGGCTGGGCTGAAGTAAAGTAAGGTGTTTCCCAAGGATCCGTACTAGGTTCACTTCTGTTTACGCTGTACCTATGTGACCTTCGGTTTGCTCTTGCTTCTTGTGATTATAATATATATGCGGATGATCTCCAAATTTTTCTGAACTCGATTTCAGACATAGATAGGTGCGTTGCCAAAATAAACACAAACATCATACTGATGAGAATCTGGGCAGGGTTAAATGGCCTCTTGCTAAATGCTAGCAAAACTCATGCTATAATTTTCGGAAGTAAGCTTTCTGTAAGAACATTGGGCTTAACCACGATTCCCTGCATTGTCAATGGCAGGGACTTCATAGAATACAGTAATGCAATAAAAATACGAGAGGTCTGGTTGTATGATACATTATCCTGGAGGAAGCAAGTCATTAATACAGCCAGACTTGTATCAGTCCTTATTTTGCTTATATTTGACTATTGCTGCTGTATAGTGAGTGGATTAGCTGAAGAGTATAACTCAATTCTTAGGGTTGCTCTGAATTCGTGTGCGCGCCTAATATTTTATATAAAATGGTTTCAACACATAACGCCATACTGGGAGAAACTCTCTTGACTGCGTCTAAAATTCAGGCGTTAGTATTATATACTATGTGTAACTGCTGAGGTCCTGCGCACGGGAAAACCAGCGTATCTTAGGGCACTGTTCAACGTAAATGAATCAAATAGGTATATGACATTCAGGAGAGAACCGGAAATTTTGACAATTCCACATTTTCGCACCGAAGGCACTCTTTTAACATTTATGCTGCATAACTTATAAATGCACTTCCGCCCGGTAATTTGAGCCTGAGTAAGACGACATTTAACAAAATGATCTTGCAACTGCTCACAGAGAACAGCGTGTAGGCTCTCTGACGAATTGCTTCTATATTCTTGGTACCTGCTTTTTTCTTACTATTTGCCGTTCTTCTTTTTAATTTTGTCTTTATCTTATCTGTAAGTTTCTTTTCTTTTCTTTATACTTGTGTTATTTGAATTCGTATTTCTTTTGTTTTTGTTTTGAGTCGTTTATTTTATTCTTGTAGATTTTTTGTGTATATTGAAGGAAGAAGGATTGTATGCCAGAGGACGTTTGTGTCCTAGTAACACTAATAAACTTAATCTAATGTGATCTAAAAATCTCCCCCCCCCCCTCTCGCCTTTCCTCTCTCACTCCCGCCCTCTCTGTCCTATACCAAACCCGCAATATCTAAAAGGTGGGGTGAGTTTTTACAAGCAAAGGTTCGAGAGGGAAAAAGGGAGATTTCCCCACGGCCTCGAGGACGACGGTCAAGGCGGTTCATCTTCCTTATCTCAATGGTCGTACGGCCAATTCCATTTGATAGACGCGCATTGAGAGTGCCTCGCGCAAAGACTGGGCACTATCGAACACTCCCGGTTATTCCAAGATTCTCCGTGATTTGCGATCTCGCACACCGAACAAGAATTGGATGGAATCCTGTAATCTCTCTATATATATAATACCCGTGTTAGATCCGCGATTCAACCATTTTTACAATCTGCCGCCGATTGGCTCTCGTCGATTTCTCTCTGGTGAAAATTCCAAAAGCGAAAGTAATACGGGATCATCGATCGTTCGAGTGATATATCGAGGTCTTACAAGAATGTGTCGGCGTAAAAATAAATACAAATAAGGGAGCGTGGGAGGGAGGGGGCGGAGGAGAGAGAGAAATTGATTGATTGATTGATTTGTTTATTATGCTCTATTTATGCAACTTTGGAGCAAAATACAAGAATAATTACAGTTAGTTTTGTTTGTATTACAGTGTTGTATAATTGTATACTACAATACCGAAAGTTACGCAAGTTTATAGTATAGGTACAGTCGTGCTCATCACGTATCGCCGAAAAATGAGAAATGAAAAATGCAAATGAAAAGAAAATGCAAGCTACTTATCACATAGTGCCGTCTTGTTGCTTGCAATAATAATAGAACAGATTCATACTTTACAATTTTAATTACAAATTTCATTACAAATTTAGAAAATTTAGAAAACCATCATCAGCAATGTTGCCCGAAGTTTAAGTATTAAGTGTTAAGTTAAGTTAAGTTAAGTTAAGCGCCTTCCAACTAAAAAATATGACGAGAGACGTGTTCCTTAAAACAGCTTAGAGAACGTAGCCCTGTGATGTTACGTGGGAGATGGTTCCAGAAATAAACAGAGGTTACATAAAACGATTTCTGATAAGCGGTGATTCGACATAGTGGTATAGCGAAATCATGCGGAATTAACATTCGACCAGTAAAACGCGGCGCTGATACAGGTCGTACGAATAACTCCTTAAGATAATCGGGCGCATCGCCATGCAGGACCTTGTGAACCATTGTACCTACAAAATACATCCTTCTGGACTTTACTGTGAGCCAGCCTAATCTTCTCCGGAACGGTGTGATATGTTCATCTCGCCTTAAGGGGGAATATCAGTGTGAAACAAATTGATTTTTTTTTGCTTAAATAGATAGTTTTGGCCTTTAAGAATATGCCTACAAATTTTCAAAATAATATTCGGCTTAGAAGTCGACGCTCTCAGAGCCTTCTATACGGACCGGATGCGTCCCGTCTTTTTCGTCTATTCAGGCGCCAAAATGTATACCTGCGTGCCAGGTATATATATATATATATATATATATATATATATATATATATATATATATATATATATATATATATATATATATATATATATATAAAATTGGTTTTTTCCTTAAGTTCACGCTTTTCGCGTTTGTTACCTATTCTTCCCCCTCATTTTGCCCGTTTCTTTCCTCTACTGTTTACTCCTTTTTTCTCCCTGTTTTCCCCTCTTGCGGCCGCAGCCGACTTCCCCCTCTGCATTATATTCAAAATGACATTTTTGTCATGGGTATAGGGAAACTGCGGAAAATCTACACCAATACAGCCGGTCATCGAGTTCGCCCTCCAGTCGTAGAACTCGTCTTATTTCGCCGCGAAAATGCCGAAGAAAAACATTTCACGACGAAATGTACGCGACTGGGATTCGAACCCGGGACCTCCCGGTCCGTTGGTTTAGTGGCGAGCACGCTAACCACTAGACCATCGCACGGGTTTAGCCAGGTATACATATATTCGTGCATTAGTAGTCAGTTGGTTAGTTACAAAGACGCCGATCGCTACTCAGCAGCAAACACGCATGAGGGATGCTTGAATGCTATAAACCCACTTCAGCATGAGGATATGATATTGCTGGGCGCAAAAGAGCTTCTGTATGGTCCAGGGATAGCAGACTAATCGGTAAGAACTTGTTTCATATTAATATTTACGTTACATCATCCAATTTTATCCTCTCAAAACTTTAAACGCGTTTTTTTCGAAACCATGTTTTTTGACCTGGTTGACAGCATAACTCTGTCAAATTTTGTCCAATCGACTTCATTCAAAAATGATTCTCTTCGGAAAACTTATCGCTATCGTCGCATCCTAGAGTTTTTTTTATTGTTTACTTTTTCATTAACAGTTTACTGCAAATTTTTGTGTAAAATTCGATTTTTTTTTAAATGGTCGTCATTTTTTCTGATCAAAATTTTCAAATTTTCTACGATGCTGCGATAGCTATACTGTTATAATTTAATAATCTTTTTTAATTTTTGTTTTCAGATGCTTGCTGTGGCATTTATGCTGTCAACCGTCGGTGAGTCTTTTTTTGAGACGCCATTTTGCGACCGCGCCTTTGCTTAATAAAATGTACTAAAAATTTAAAAAAATGCTTGTATGCTTCATTACTTCAATAATTAATCCACAAAATTTGAAATAATTTGATCGAGCCGTTTTATTTAATCCCAAAAAATACCTCATTTTTCAGCCTGTCACACTGATATTCCCCCTCAAGTCGAAAATAAATATAATGCAACTATTCAAGAGCCGCTCGAGCACGTCATTTAGCTCAGATGTTACAGCAGAGAGAACGAGACAGCAATAATCTAGTAGCGGAAAAATTAAAGACTCGACTAAAGTAGTACGAATGCTACGTGGGCAAGCTGACCTTCGAAATTTCAGCTTGTGGAGACAAAAGTTTATTTTCTGAGAAACACTTACGACATGGGCCTGCCATGATAGGTTTGTTTCGATAATGACTCCTAAGTTTCTTGCTTTGGTAACATAGGGTAGAGAAAGGCTATCAATCGTGATAGAAGGTAGAGCTGAGAGATCGAGTTGGCTGATGAATTTATTTCTATCTAAGACCAAGATTTTACATTTAGACAGATTTAGCTTAAGTCCGTTTGCCTTCGCATAATCCATAATAACTTCTACGACTTGCGACATTTTAGCGAATCCACGTCCGATATCAGAAGGTAGACAACTCAAGTAAATCTGAGTATCATCAGCAAAAATCAGATACTGAGAATATTTTAGTTTGAGGCCGATATCATTGATAACAGCGAGAAAAGTAAGGGGCCTACCACGGAACCTTGTGGTAAACCTGAAGTTGTGTGAATCCTGCTAGAGCAGTTCCCTTGATCATCCAAAACAGCTCGAGATCTTCCAGATAGGTAACTGCTCAGCCAGTCAAGAACGCTTTCATCAAATCCGATTCGACGGAGCTTAGCTAACAGGAAGTTGTGAGAGACAGTGTCAAAAGCCTTGCTGAAATCAAATAACACTAGAATTGTGAGAAGTCTGTCATCGACTGCTTTTTTTATGTCGTGACACAATCGTAGTAAGGCTGTTTGCATACTAAAACTTGTTCTGTATCCTGATAGCCTGTTATCAAGGATGCTGTGTTTAGTTATATGTTCCACTAATTGGTCATGGACTATCCGTTCGAAGATTTTTGAGATTTCGCATAAATTCGCTATAGGTCTGGTGTCGGAGGGCGATGATGGTGGATTGACTTTAAGTAGTGGTCGCACGTAAGCACGTTTCCATGACGTAGAAAAATGCGCATTGCTAAGGCTTAGCAGTGTAGCAGTAGAGATAGTGAAGGAAGACATGCCATCAGGTCTGAACGTATGAGAGGGCGACGAGCTGTTGGCTATGAGCGATTTCACTTTTTCGACTGAAGTTTTGGAGAATATAAAAGCTGGTACGGAGGGAATGTTGATGTTAAACAAGTTTGAAATTGCGAGTACATCGGGTCGCGGGATCAAATTTACTCGCGAAAGTAAGTGAAAAAATTTAGAGAAGAGATGGTAGTAGATTTCACGAGACCTAGATGAGCCAGTTCCTTCCACATTCGTGCTGAATCACATATGGTTGTCAGGTGCTGCGCATGGTATTCCGCCTCAGCTTTACGGCTGTCGACTACCAGAGTATTACGATAATGTCTATATACTGCATAGTCGAGAGTAGAGACCGATCTTTCCGCATGCTTGTATAGAGCGGCCCGGGTATGCATACGCTTTTTAAGGTCTACGGTTAACCTCCGAGCCGCAGGTTTATTTATCTTAAACGATTGCGTAGGTGCGTGTAGATCAAGTATTTGCAATAAGGAGGCACTTAATTTGACACAATAATCATCGATAAAGTCAGGCGTAGCCACCGCATCAATTTGGACAGGGCAATTTGCCAATAGCGCAAGACCAACGTCTGAGAGCAATAGACTGGCATCGAATCTCTTAAAAATTCTACGCGTTATACTGCGTTCAACCGATTTTGCGGTCTCAAAGGTATAACATAGCTGCAACATGTCATGGCCTGCAATAAATGGCTCATCAGACTGAGAGAAAGAAAGTACCTTGTCCAAAGAGTCAACGATGAACACGTCGAGAAGTGAGTCAGAGGACGCTGTGTGATGAGTAGCTTCTGAGTTAACAATAAAAAAAGCATGCGCTTCAGCAAATTCACGGAGTGCTGAGGCCTCATAGCTGTTTCCTACTAAATTACAGTTGAAATCGCCAGTTATAATGATGTTGGAGTACGCAAACGAAAGCCGGTTAAGAACATTTGATAAATCGCTGAATAAATCACCCTTTGGCCGTCTATAGATAACAGCAAAAAGAATGGGGTTTTCACGGGGGAGTCGTATGTCTAGCAAGATGAATTCAGGCTGATTGTTGAAGTGAAATAAAGATGCCTCCAAATATTTGACGTTTAGAGACCTGTGGACATAGCAGGCCACACCGCCACCCTGTCTGTCTTCTCTATCATTGCGTAAGAGATTATAGTTTTCTAATTTAATTAAATCATCGGACAGATGATAATGAAGTCAAGTCTCGGTGATACAGATAACGTGAAAGAATTTTTAGTCAGTAAAATTTTTACCAAATGTAAGTGAACTCGCAGAGAATTGGCATTAAAGTAAGCAATCTGAAGTTGATAGTTAGTAGGTACATTTGCAAATGAGTTCAGCTTAGTAGGCAAGGCATCATAGGTGAACATCATAGGTGAACCTCAGATGATGTTATTTAGATCATTTGCGGAGCTGATGGTGATGGCCGGTCTCCCGTCAGTTTTACGTACGCGAATCACACCTGAGCGCACCCACACGTACTGGAAATTTGTCGTAGCTGCTTTAGACTTGGTCTTGCGAAATAGTATAAAAAGCTCCTTTGGCAGGAACTCAAACACTTGGCAAACACTTCGGTGAGGGCGTTGAGTTCGTTTGAAATCTCTTCGTTGACCGCTATCTGGGCTTTAATTATTTGGGATAAGTTTTTGTTGGTTGCATTTGACTTCGCCATGGTGTCGACCATTTTGCTTAAAAAATCTTTGTCCATCGTAACTGTTGAGGCCGACCCACGGGTGTGAGGGGTTGAGTGGACATTTCATGACATGAGAGTTGAGTGGACATTTCGGTGTAGCTATTAGCGATGACTAATTCGTGAATCGAAAGGTATTCGGTTACACAAATCTGCAAGTTTTTCACGCAGCAGGCACAAGCGCTCCGGTATTTTCACTATGCTGCCCAACAGCCGGGATGATATGCGTTACCACAGTCGGAACAAATAAAAGCTCAACTACCTATGCCGCGTAAACACTTGAAGCATCGAGAAGGCATAAGATCGTAACTCGAATCATGTAGCGAGTGGGGGCTCAGGATTCATAGTAGTTTATAGCAGGCTAAGATATTATCAATCGCTTAGGAATTCTCGATCTATAACGAAGAATATAACACACCTTGGGATCGAGCGACGTGTGATCATAATATTTGGCTGCTCGCTTGTAGGTTGTAGAAGATAGCGGGGTCTGGTGTTGCAGAAGCGCGGAGCTAGCTGTTGTGTTTACTTGTCGATCGAATAATCAGCGGGACGATTTGTAGAGGTGTAGAAACTTCGCGCATGCATGATGTGTACTGGTTTCGCGTGATTAGAAAGAGAGAGAGAGAGCGTTCTCCGAAATTGTATTACTATATTTTCCGCTTGTCGTGTCTCCCTACCACTCCTCATTCTCACTATTTGTAACCGACTTTTCAGTTCTTTGGGCAGTAGATTTTTCACTGCTTCAAATATAAATATACATACATTATAGTACAATCTTTGCCTTACAGACATAAATTGCACCGCATTCAGCATATCTTCCACCTTCGTGTATCGGTTGCTCTGCAATATGACTTTCATCGCTCTGTTTTGCGCGATCTCCAGTTTATTCAACTCTGTTTCTCCCATACCCACTAACAGCGTTGCACAATATTCAAAGTGAGGGGCGATAATTGCTTTATATATGACACATCTCGTATACGCAGATACGTAATGCCCTACTCTATTTAGGAAACTCGTTTTTTTTACCAATTTTTTTAAACATATACTCACAGTGTTCTTTAAATAGTAGCTTGTCATCAATAATTATACCCAAATATTTTATCGTCTCCACTCTCTCTAGTTCCGTTCCACTTTTTCTTGTACTGCTGACAATCATATATTTTGTTTTCTTTACATTCATTTTTAATTTATTTCTATCCATCCACTTTTCCACTATATTTAATAACATATTCATCTTTCTCTCTACTTCCGCGCTGCTTTTGCCAGTTACATATATGACTATCGTCAGCAAACATTTTTATTGCACATGTCTCTGTACACAAAGTAACTATATCATTTATATATATAATAAATAGATAGCAACGGCCCTAGTACTGACCCTTGCGGTACCCCATGTTCATTGGAAATAATTGCAGACCATTCATTTTTAAATCGAACCTGCCGTGTTCTATTTCTTAAGTACGTTCGGAACCAATCTAATACCTTTTCTCTAATTCCATATTGGTATAATTTGTCTAATAATATTTCCCTGTCTATGGTCTCAAAAGCTCATCTTAGATCTATGAAGATTACTCCTACCAATTTTCCTTCACTAATGTCCATTTTCCACTTTTCCATTCATCTACGACAGTTTGAATCGCCGTTTCACACGAATATTGCTTTCTAAATCTCGACTGATGCTCCGTTATAATGTCACTGGCTTCTAAATGTTTTTCAATTTGATTTTTCACTATTAATTCGAGCACTTTTTCGTACAGTGGCAACATATTGATTGGCCTGTACTGACTGGCTTTCTCGGCCTTGTTCATCTTTGGAATCGGTATAATCGTGGAAGTTTTCCAGCTATCCGGGCAACGTCCCTCCCTTAGCGACCCATTTATTATCTCCACAAATTCCTCTTTTATTGCACTAAACGCCATTTTCAATACATCACTTGATATTCCTTCTTCTGTTCCCTTCTTTTTTGGGAGTTCCTCCACAATCTTCTCTAGGTCCTTTATTTCAACAATATTAAATTTTCCCATTGTTCTTTCCCCATCCATCCCAACGCCCGTTAGAATCCTTCTTCTGTTTGGGCTCCCAGACGTATCCCGCTGTATTGGATTAACTTTATTGTTTATACTTTGTACATAAAACACATTAAATTTATCAGCTATATTACCTCCCATCGTGTCATCCAATATCTCAAAGTCTATGTTTTCTACTTCCCGTGTACCTATTGGTCCTCCTTTAATTAATTATTTTAATGTTTTCCACTTTTTTGTCGGATTCTTCTTATTGTCGTCTATCATCTTTTCATAATATTCCTTTTTCTTTTCTCTTATTAATTTTACTACCGTATTCCTTTCTATTTTAAATTGCTGTCAGTTCTCCTCCAAGCCAGTGAAAACTGCTACTTTGTATGCCTCATCTCTTCTTCTCGCTGCTACTGTGATATCTTCCGAATACCATTTTTTCTCGTCCCAAACCCTTGGAATCTTGACTGTTATTTTCGGTGTAAATATATCGAGTACATCCACTATGTTATCAACAAGCATTTTTGCTCGTTGGCTTACCTCTACCCCTTCCATTTGTCTTGTGGTAATGCTCAACATCCTTGAAAATTCCTTGGCATCGATTTTGCTATACTTTCTTGCTTTATATTCTCTGCACTCATTCTTTTCCGTCCTGTTACCTAATATGACTCCATGGTCCGTTATCTTTGGTTCATGCTCTACCTGAACATGTGCACTCATATTAGCAAATAATAAATCTATAATTGTTCGGCTATTTTGCGTTATTCTCGTTGGCTTATTAACATATTGCTTCATCCCTAGACTCATAATTCCTGTTATTAACTTCTTTTTATAGAACGTTTCTGCGGTAACATCGATATTAAGTCACCTATTATCAAACAGTCTCCTTTTATTGTTACTTCCTCAGTAATGTTTTCTATGTATCGTATAAAATCGGCATCCGACGCACTTGGCGAGTGATACACAACTGCGATCACTCCTTTAGAATGTTCGTCCTTGACCTCTATTCCAGCACACCAACAGTTTGACTCTATTTTACTTATTGGTATCATATCAAATTTAATACCGTCTCTGACGTATAAGATCACACCACCTGTGTTCCTATTCTCCGCATCACATCTGACTATACCGTATCCTGGTATATAAACTTCACTGTTTTCTATTTCGGTCGTCACCCTGGTCTCTGATAACGCTATAATCGTAGGTTTCATTTTGTCCACTACTTGGTATCGTATTTCATCCTTGTGTGCAATAAGACTTGGCGCATGCGTATACCATAACGTTTCTTCCTGCTGTAGTTGCTAATCGTCCCAGCCTGCTCTCCTCTTCTCTTCTTGGATTGCTCTTTTATACGTTGGGCATTCCCGATCGAGTGCGTCATGTTCCGTATTTATCTCTAGGTTGAATGCTCTGTTTTTGAACACACAGTTTATACACTTGCTTTCCGCCGCTGTACACCTACTCGCTTCGTGGTTTCCGGCACATTTATGGCATGTTTCCTCTCTTGTGCAGTTCTTTGCTATATGATAGTAGCCCCAACATTTGTAGCATCGCTTCACATTGATGTGGTTGTATACCGGACACTTTCTTCATCCCACGCTGATCTTGCCTTTCATCAATAGCTTTTGATGGGTTCCTTCATCGACTATCATTATTATTGAGCCTTCGTGTCTTCCTTCTTTGTTTATTCTTTTGACGATTTTCATCTCCCTTCCTTCATTTTTTACCATTGCGTTCTGCTTCTTTATTGTTTCAACCAGCTCATCGTCTGCCAACTCTAATACGTCCGCCTCCATGTTGACAATCTTAATTTTCAGTTTTTGTTGCATCGTTTCGTTGACTTTGAAACCTTCGCCCATTTTCTCCTGGACTATGGTCTTTAACTTTTCTGTTTCTTCCATCGTTTCACAGCCCAAAATCACTGTTCCATTACTACCGTTCTTTAACCTTATTACTCCCACATCCATGTTTTTTATGTCGAACTTTTCTTTGATCGTCTTTTTTGTGGCCTCACTTTCTTTTTTTTCTTTAGGCTTCATAATTATGACCTTCTCTTTTTTCTTTTCTTTGACGGCTCCTGAATAGGTTTTTGGTACTTCCTGTGCTGGACCTAGAACTCCTCCTTGTAGCATCCTCTTGATTTCTTCGATTTCGCTCTTCATATCTTCTAATTCTCCTTGAACTATTTATTTAATAATAGTCTTAACTTCTTTCTTGCATGCAACTTCATCCTTTAAATCTTTCACGGTTTTCACCAACCAGTCTATTTTTACTTCCATTTTTTCTGACGCACTCATAACTCTGCTTGCCGTATTTGACCGAGTTGAACCGAATCGGTCTCTGCTGAAACTGCTGCTACCTGCCGCGGGTGTCGAATTCTTCGGGGTTTCGTCAACTGTAAAGTTTTCGAGGGTACCCTTACACTGCACTAATTCTCTCGGCTCTATGGCTGTCCGGAGGTCGTTTACAAAGATGGAGAAAAGTAGCGGTCCGAGGACCGATCCTTGCGGCACTCCAGAGCTAAGGTGTCCCCATGATGATTTGGTGCCCTTATCATCAGAGACAGCCTGACTGCGACCATTCAAATAGGCGCAAAACCATTTAACAGTACTGTAGGAGAACCGAAGGCTAGCTAATTTTAGGAGTAATTGATCATGCGGAATACAGTCGAAGGCCTTAGAGAGGTCGAACGAGAGAAGTATCATCACCATCCGCTTGTCGATGGCGAGCCGGGCATCATCCACGACTCGCAGTAACGCAGTCTGGGTGCTGTGATGCTTACGAAATGCTGATTGATGCGGGTCACGCAGGTTGTACTCATCGAGGTGAAGTGCTACTTGGTCAGCCACGATACGTTCGAGGATTTTTGGAAGGTTACACAGTAAGGAGATCGGCCGATAATCACCCACGGTCAGTGGCTTTTTTTTCTTTGGGATAGGACGCACCAATGCCTTTTTCCATACCGCCGGAAATTCGGAATGCGTTAAGGCATGATTAAATAAATAAACGATATGGATACTGAGTATTGGCCAGGCTACGCGGATCATCTTTATGGAAATACAATCGGTGCCGGTGGCATTTGCCGTTGTTGTACAGATTGCCTTTTCTAGCACTTTAGGCGTTACGTGTGCAAAATAAAAGGCATCATCGTCATAGGCCCATACTCGATCACATAGCGGATCGATGTCCCACCTTAGTCGATTTTTTGACGTTGCCGTGATAAGAAAATGCGCGTTGAGTTCATCCGAAGCGAACACCAGCGGCGTCCTTGTTCCTCTGTCTGGAAGTAGGCCTAGTTTACGCACTATGTTCCAGGTTTCCAAAGGTTCTGTTGCCTTTGAAAACCTTGCTTTGTAAGAATTCTTTACAGCACATTTCATGATCCTTTTTACTTGATTTCGCACTGCAGAAAACTTTACATATAGGTCCTGTTTGCCTTGTCTGGCCTTTTGAAAAGCACGGCGCAGACGATCCCGGCGTCGCATAAATTCCCGTAGCTCAGTTGTAAGCCAAGGGGCGTCAAAGCCTTGCATTGACTTTGACGATTGGTGCGTGACGATCGTATACTCCAATGACTACAGCGTTTAAGAAATCGACCTTCTCATCTGATGAAGGCTAGGCGTAAAACGGTCTCCAATTGATTTCAGCAAGATCTGCCAATAACGCTTCCTCGTTTAGTCGATGGAAACTTCGGCACCAGAACGAAGCGGGCGTATACCGGGGTACCTGGATGTCATACTTTATGTAAATGAGGTCATGTGCAGACAAGAAGGGGACAGGGTATTGACCGAAATCCACAATCTTCGAGGAGGAGCTTACGACGCAATGATCGATATGCGTTTCTGAGGTAGCTGTATAATGCGTTTGCTCATAGGGTACTAGGCACAGATCATTTGTGAGGATGAGTTCCTTGAGTAGTAAACATTCCGACGATGACGTAGCTGGGTTACAGTTCAAATCGCCAAGTATGAGTGCCTGCTGATAATCTTACAACAAGTGAACGCGTCAACGAACCGTTTTAGGTAGCCGTACTTAGGCCGGTCTATAAACCACGGCAAAAAGTATACAATACTCGGAGCACATGGAATCGTTAAGCCAGCGATAAGGAATTCAGGTTCCCTGCAATAGATTTCCGGCGAAGTGCCCAGGATTTCCGAAAGAAGGCTGCAGTGGACAAAGATGCCGACGCCACCCCCTGCCTTTCCAACGCGATCACAATGCAAAAGATGATATTTGGAAAGTTCAACGAGAGCGTCTCGTACTTCGGGCTTAAGCCAAGTTTCACTCAGACATATTACATGGTATTTGTTAGATTTGAAATTCAGACGAAATTCATCGAGGTGAGCACACAGAGACTGACAATTCACGTGGCACACCTTAAGCCCCGTTAATGGAGATACTGTCGCTCTATCCATAGTTTATGAGCCTGGATTTTTCTATAATGTGGTTCCTGAGGATAGGGCACGTCGCAGAATCCATCGCCGAATGTGTCGTATTTGTTAGTTTTGCCGCGGTGCAATTTACACAGAGGAGTGGGCCATTTCTTGACTCGCAAGCTTTTGTCATGCTCACCCGCACAAAAGCCGCATTTTGCCTCCCGTCGGCACTCATTGGCTATGTGACCGAAATTTTGGCACTTGAAGCATTGTAGAACCCTTATGTGGTCCTGGATCGAGCACGAATTCCAGCCAAGCGACACCTCCCGCAGTCCCAACTAATATTTTCGGTTTTCCGCAGAGGTTTCTATAACCGCTCTCATGAAACGCCGCCCACGTGCAGGATAGATGTAGATGACTCTCGTGTCTTTGCGATCCCGCCCCGGAAGGTTGAGAGAATAGATTCGCTAATACAGCGTCCCTATCCATCGCCGTTGGTACATTCTGCAGAAGAAGTTAGGGATTTAATCTTATATCGTCAAGTATTTGTAGGCCTGCAACAGTGATGCTGCTTACCGTTTTCAGTTTCTGGAGGTCGCCCATGCTTACCTGGATGCGTACGCCATTGTTCCGGACTCGGGACATATTGGATATTTTGAAACCTAGCGCTACCGGGTTGAGCGTGTCGTACAGCACTTGTTTGGTCACGTTCGCTGATGTAAAGCGTTCGGCTTCTGAAGCACGCGGCTCAATGATCACTCGATTTCCTCCCGATTTGCCTACGGTTACCGTCGGGCCTCCCGGAAAGCTGATTTGTGTCCCCTTAACTACAGATGCATATGTGCCACCGGAACCAGTAGCTGCATCTTCTCGAGGTGGAATATTGGGACCAGAAATCTCGCTAAAGATGGTCTTGCACACCGCAACGGTTTCGAGTTTAGCAAGCGCTTCATAATAAGCTGTAACTATTTCGTGAAAGGAGCCATGATAAAGCATGAGAGCTTTTTCAATACTCCTGCGCTCATCTGCGGCAGAGTTTGCCGACACGACCTCCGAAATCGATAATTTCGCAACTTTTAAACAACATAATATTGCGGACACTTTGTCACGTGAGAGGGGGCTATACCGAACCGACCAAGTTCCGTAAGATTTCCCCCACCTTCTGTCAGCCTCCCACCAGACCCGGCGATGGAGTCAACATACTCCGAGCGCTCAGATACATCGCTACCTATGCTTGATCTCCGGCGGCCCTCACGCTGGCCAACAGAGCGCGGCATGCCGCTGCCTCATTCGCACAGTTCGCTCACTGGTTATACTAGGGCACCGTTGACTATATTCGAAATCCGCACACGCACCCACACACTCGCCCGACGTTCGCGGCGTCCTAGCGGTGTAACGCACTGTAGAGCACGCTGAGTGGAGTATGTCGGCCGATCATGGAGTGTAGCAAATCAATCGATTTGCTATCGATTTGCATGCGCCACGACGGGGCCGTTGGGCAGAGACCAGCCAGAAAGACGAGGAACGAGAGATAGGTTACAAAAGCTGTCAAACTTTCCACCGACTTTCCTGATCTTGTGTTGGGTTCCACGGCAAAATAGTTGGTAAGATAGGTGGAAAGCAGATTATTGCATGCTTTAGGCCTAAAACAAAAAGGCCCGAAGGCTGAAGACAGCAGAATCTCATCCAAAAAGGGAGAGCGGAAAAAGAAGGCGTTAGTTCACACTCACCATTCGAGAGAGAGAGGGAGAGAGAGAGAGAAAAAGAGAGAGAGAGATCTTCGTTGCAACAATAATCTGAACGGTAATTTTTTCCGGTATGTACAGCATGTATACCGACGCCTTCTGACCTCACTGCGTCATAATTCTATTTTGCGTTTTGGGAGCTGTCGCGGAAAACGGGTGTCGAGCGCGGGGTACGATGTCAGGGGCCTCTGTGGAGGGGATAGCGACGTGGACTGAATAGCGACTTGTGGGAGTGGGTAGCCACCGTCGTCGAATGTTTTGTGGGGCGGGGCGGAGGGGGGTGAACGTTGAAAATCCATAACTCTCATAATTTATTATAGACATAAAAAATTATCATCGATGCAAGCGGAGTGTTATTATTTCTACACTATTTACTCTGCGTGAAAAAACTTGGACACGATGTGTGCGTGTAACAACTATATAGGGGTCGGAAAATGTTCAGCAATGTGAAAACGCTATGCGCTACATGAGGGCCGGCCTTTCAAAGCCCTTTATTTCTGAGGTGCAGCTGTGATGCCTTGGTTCCATTCCAAAAGATTGTAACAATTTATTTCTTTGTTTATTATTTTATTTCGTTTTGGATGCGAAATCCACGTGTGATTAGTACATTTATTCCGTATGGGTTATCGATATCTTTTGTGATGTCCGTCGGAATACTTAACATAGAGCGCGAATCTCAGAAGGACGAAGCACGCTGACGAATTGCTTGGATCCTCCGTTCGACGATTCGGCCTGCTAATGTTTCAATCGTATTCCGGGATTTTCCGCTCCATTTGGTGTTGCGTGCTGATGTGTCTCCTACCGCGGTTGGTGATCGAGAGAGCGATCCTCAAGCGTTACGGAGCCTCTTCGATCAATGAGGTGGGGGGGAAATGCAGCGCTTCAAATATCGTGACAGCGCGATACGCGCGCGATATTCGAAATTAGATTGATCATTACATCATCCCCCTTTTTGCGCGAAGTTCTCACCGAGCGCAAACACACTGACACAAATATTTCTCACGCATACATCCACTCTCGACGCATTCCATTGACTCCACCCCACTAAGGGTCTCGTCCTACCATAATCTAATTACCATCTCTTTCGAGTCTGTACAAATCGCGTTACAAGTCGCGAAATCACATCACGCATCAGCGCCCGTGTCACCTCAAACTTATACGAGCTTATCGAGATAACAAAACGGACCGCCTTGCACGTAAAACAACCAGAATGAACATTATTATATACATTGTCTTATACACAACACCCTCCAATAAGATCCATCTTTCACAAATTTCGTCATTATATACATCAGGATGATATATGTCATCAAACTTAAAAATTACATTCATAATGATACTTCTATCGAGAGCGGCCCACAAGGACTGAGGGAGATTTCACCCAATGGTTAGCGATCGACGGGTCGGTAATATGGTCGCAGACTTGTCCGGTTATAATTTCCCTTTATTTTATTTTGTTCATTAATATGCGTAAGCACAAAAGCGTTTGCTCCCTTCCTTCCACTAATGACATATGGTCCTTCGTACAAATGAAAAAATTTCCCAATAACCCGATCCGTCTGACTAGATAAGCGAGGTACCAGCAATAACACTTCATCCCCCACTTTATATTCAATCTGTGATTTCGATTTTTGTTGTCTCTTTCGGCTCTCGAAACCCTTAATGAGATTCTCCCTGGCTAACATGAGCTTTACTCGGTGCGGCACATCGTCCGATTTCGGGAATTCTATTAAACTTCGAATCATATCATCGGCCTCTTTACCATGATGGAGTTCATAGGGACTATACCCAGTGCCGCTATGCGTCGTTACATTTAGGAGATTTTCAATTTTCATGACATATTTGGCCCATCGAGTATGTTGGTCAGCACAATACATTCTAAAAAATTTTCCTAATTCTCGCATCACCCTTTCCGTTGGGTTCGATTGAGGGTGGCGAATTGACGAATACGTCACACCTATGCCTAGTCTCTCCCATGCATTTTTCCATATACACGATGTGAATTGAGTACCGTTGTCGGATAGAATTCTTTTTGGCGTACCATAATTGGGAATATAATCGTTACAAATTTTCTTCACTACAATATTCGCAGTTGCGCGTTTTATCGGATATAGCGCCACCAGCTTCGAAAATGCATCGACAGCGACGAACAAATATTGCACACCACCGACGGATTTTGGAAGTGGACCATAAAAGTCCACTGTCACAAGATCACCCGGGAATTTCGCCTCAACCATGCAGTATTCCCCAGCTGCTGCGCTAGATAGATGTTTAACACGTTGACAAAGATCGCAACTCCTTATTATCTTCTTTACGTGTTGGGACATACCCCTCCAATAATAAAATCGCTTTAAATGCTTCAGTGTTTTGAAAACTCCTATATGCCCCAATTTCTCGTGCTCGGTCTGTACGATAGCAGACTTTAACCGCTCAGGTACAATGATACACCAATTACTCGTGCCATGCTTACGATGGAACCAAATACCATGATAATGATCAACCTCACTTCGTTTTTCGCCTCGTCCACATGATTGTACCATACGCATGAGTCCAACATCTTTCCGTTGCAGATCCCCTAGATTCTTTAATTCCTGTTCAAATTGGGGGCGTACTTCTAACTCACAAATCCCCATCAACGCGTCGTCTACATAATCAATGGACGTCTCCTTATTATGCACCGTCAAAGTTGATATGACAATTTGTTCAGAATTAGATTCATGATACGTTCCCTCCGGATTACGGCTAAAGAAATCTGCTACTACGTTTTCTTTACCGGGGCAATAGATAACAATAAATGTATATTCTTGCAGCAATATGCACCAACGACTCAGCCTTGGAACGAGAAACGGAGTACGGTTCAAAAATGTTAATGCTTGATGGTCGGTTATGATTTCGAATGGCTTACCGATCAAATAAACTCGAAATTTCGTTATGGAATAAACCACCGCCAATAACTCTTTTTCAGTTGTGGTATAACGCTTTTCAGCAGCGGAGAGACATCTACTAACTATTGATATTACCTTCTTTTCATTATCGTTGCTAATTTGAAATAATACTCCACAGATTCCCGTATCGGAGCCGTCCGTTTGTAATTTGAACCTTTTATGCGGATCATAGTGTGATAGCTCTATTATTTTTACAAAGTTCTGTTTCAAGCCTCGTATGCTTGGGAGTGTTCCTTGGTCCAATGCCATGGTGTGTCTATTCTTAGTAATTCTCTAAATGGTTCGAGATACCCAGCGTGATGGTAACTGAATTGCCTATAGTAATTGCAAACGCCTAAAAATCTTTGCAAATCCAACCTACTCCGGGGTTCTTCAAAATTGAGAATATTCGTTAGCTTCGTGGGATCCGGCCTAATCCCCCTAGGAGTCACAACAAAACCTAGAAACAAGACTGAAGTTTGACACAGCAAGGCCTTTCTTAAGCGCAAAGTAAAATTATGCTTCAAAAGTTTACTGAAAATTCGTGTTAGATGATGATAATGTTGTTCAAAATCTTCAGATGTCACTAGCATATCGTCAACATAACATGTTAGAAAGCCGTTGAATTCTTCACCCAGAACGGTGCTAATGGCTCGGATAAAGCCGCTGCCTGCGGTCTTCAACCCAAACGGGATCCTTTTAAACTGATATAACGTTCCGTCAAACAGGAAAGCCGTATATTTTCTTGAATTTTCTTCTAAAGGAATTTGCCAATATCCTTGAGTTAGGTCAAGTGTAGACATTAAGTTCTTGCCGTGGTATTTCTGCATTAATTCATCTATCCTCGGTGGACACTCATTATCTCCTTCAATCGCGTCGTTTAGATATCGAGCATCGAGACACAGCCTCACACTACCATTATTTTTCTTGACGATTCGAAGCGGGTTACAGAACTCACTCGTTGACCTTTCGATTACCCCTTGGTGAACCATTATTTTTATCTCCTCACGAACTAATTCACGGTAAGCGAGCGGGACAGGATACGATTTTTTCACAACGGCTTTGTTGTTTTTTAGTTTAATGCTGTGTTCATATATTTCCGTACAACCTGGTTTATTCGAGAACAATGGGCGGAACTCTTTGATCAGTCTAATTATTGCATCCGCCTGCGCTAAACTAATCGCTGTTAAATTCCTTTTAACTACCTCGAGATCCTCATCAAATGTATCCCCTAATCCGCTGGGGCTCTTATTAATTTCAGAAATTACACGTCCTTCATTCTCCCAATCAGCAATTATAAACTCTTCAATATTACCACTGTCTCTTTCTTCGACATCCGATACATTTCCCTTATCTGGCTGAACACTGTCACCACTTATTTGTAAGGGAAGATCATTATTTTTTTTATCAACCAATGTGACTGTACCAAGACCTTCGTCACATTGTATATCATGAAAAACATGCTCTTTTATCGCACCCATGTCGGTTTCCTTTTCCTTTTTTTTACGGCACACTAATTCTTTTACCAAATGACTCACCTGTTTTTCACTATCATGGTGCTCATCTGCATGGGCTTCTGACTTTAATATTCCTTTTTCATAATTATCCCGACTCGAACTTAACGAGTGAATAACTATAACGGTATCAGACCCACTTAGTTTTGTTATCACCCTTTCTGATGCTTTCTCATCGAAATAGACGTACCCAGAATCCAGGCGAGTACCCTGAACAGTTACGGTTCGCGAATGATAATTTATGATGGCTTTGTTATTGTGTAGCCAATCATTCCCCAAAATCACGTCACTTGTAAGATATGGCACCACTAAGAAACTATGATGAATACTTAGAGCGCCGATGGAGATTTGTGCCCATATTTGGGATTTCACGGTGGTCTTCTTCTTTCCTACAGCAGTTGTTACTTGAACGTTTGACACAGGTAATTCCTTTAGCTCTACTCTAGCTTTGAGTCGATTATATATATTTTCAGACACGCATGTAACCATGCTTCCAGTATCGATCAAGGCTTTAATTATATCATTGTTTATATTGATCATTAATCGAGGACATTCACACATTGTCGACTCTGCTGTGAAAGAATCAGGTACATCACCATTAATTCCAATTTGCAAATCTTCAATAAAATCAAAAGAGTTACGGCACGACACACTACTCATCGCGTTGTATCGTTGTATCGCGCCAGGTACTAGTTTAAATCATTATTATTCGCGGTATGCTGTATTGCTATAGTTCTTTGGTTTGAAGTGACATTCGGAGGAGGTACCGTGATGTCCGGTAACTGTATCACATTCGGGAATTGTACATTATACGACGCTCTACGACCATCAGAGTTCGGTTGGTTGTTATTGTTAGTCGTGTTATTACTGCTATGGTTATGGCAACCCGTGGTGTAGGGTACCCCACACGTATGACTACTCATACTCCGATGATTATTGGATCGAGCGTTGTGTTTACGATTCGGGAGAGTCGATATCCGAAAGCTATTTATCGTATTTACGTTTTCGTTTTTCTGCTCGTAGTTATTCCTATGCTTCCATTCGACCCCTCTATCTTGGCTCGACTCTTCTTGAGAACTATCTATTTGAGACAAAGCTCGTTCGATCCATTGTATTTCATTGAAATTTATTGTAGCCAGAACCGACCGAATTTTGTGTGGTAATTGCTGGATTATTGTGAAATTAATTTCGTACGGCGTCAAGAGAGGATCGAAATGACGAGTTTCCTTTAACTGATGTTTGAAATAAGCATGCAACGAACCATCCTTTAACGTATATTTCCTAGAAGCCCAACGATTTTTTGCCCGAACTTTGATTGGCACCGAGTAAAACTCATTCAGGAAGGCTATTTTGAACTCCTCGAAATTACTTAATGAGTGTTTTGCTGCTGAGTACCACGTCTTAACCTTGCCTTCAACTATGCTTTCCGTTACAAAGAGTTTGTGTTCGCTGCGCACATTTAAAAAAATAAAATAACGGTTCAAATCCTCAAGATATTCCAGAGGGTTCGTCTCTTCGGTAAATTTTGGTACACTCACATTAATATGGAGATACTGCATGTGGTTCACTAACCCGTCGATCACTTCATTATTAACGACATTCGGGGATGCGTTGTGTCTCTGTCGTTGTATGTTTCCATCGTTGGCCTGTTGATCACGAATGACTTCTAGCTCACGACGTATGTGTTCGACTCTCTGAATTTCCTCTCTCAGTCGTTGTAGCTCGTTCTCCATCGCCGTTTTTGTTGCTGCTGCTATCTCATTGTCGTCAGCCATAATATCCGATATTTTTCTTTTTCTGTGAATTTTTGTAGAAATCTTAGGACCTTTATTAACCTTAGGTGTTACGGGCTCATTTATTTTTCGTCTCTTCTTCTCAATTTGTGGCGATGTAAAATTTAGTCTATTTGATACTTTCGCTTGTAAGCGAGTCCTGATTGATGTACAAAGGGTATTATTGGACATAAGTTAACAAGAAAAAGATACAGTAAATAGAAACGACATGTGAACAGATGTATATAATAATTGGTATAAGAGCACTTGTTTCTCGTGCCTCTAGTTGGGCGCCAATGTAACAATTTATTTCTTTGTTTATTATTTTATTTCGTTTTGGATGCGAAATCCACGTGTGATTAGTACATTTATTCCGTATGGGTTATCGATATCTTTTGTGATGTCCGTCGGAATACTTAACATAGAGCGCGAATCTCAGAAGGACGAAGCACGCTGACGAATTGCTTGGAACCTCCGTTCGACGATTCGGCCTGCTAATGTTTCAATCGTATTCCGGGATTTTCCGCTCCATTTGGTGTTGCGTGCTGATGTGTCTCCTACCGCGGTTGGTGATCGAGAGAGCGATCCTCAAGCGTTACGGAGCCTCTTCGATCAATGAGGTGGGGGGGAAATACAGCGCTTCAAATATCGTGACAGCGCGATACGCGCGCGATATTCGAAATTAGATTGATCATTACAAGATAATGTTAAATTGTTTGCATGCATATCCACTGCGCCACGAATCTCGCTGGCACTTGAGACAAGTCGAGATTTCTTGGAAAAACTATAATCTTTAGGGATCTATCGTCAAAGGCTGTGACCGCGGATGGACCACTGGAGCACAGCCGCCCCTTGAAAAAAAAAGTTTCTATGCATCGATGACTCGGTTACATTCCGAAAGATAGCGTCTAGATGTTTGCATGCGAGTTTACCCTATTACGAATCCCCCTGCTGACACTTGAGGTAGTTCTTAAGGGCTACCCCCACTTACGATTATGAAAAAATCGATTTTTTTTATTGCATTTTTTTGAAGTATTAGTATCTGAAAATATGTCCTGAAAATTTCTAGTCGATCCGAACAAAATTGACTGAGATATGAGCGTTAAAAGAGAAGAATCCGTTGTGTAAACGACCGGAAATTGAAACTTTAAACGCGTTTTTCTCAAAATGGCATTTCTGAAGTTGGTGACCAAGATTACTCGAACACTAATGAACCGATCTTCTTGAAATTTTGCAGGCTTATTTAATACATAAAAATGTAGTCTTTATTCGTTCGATTTTGTTTTGCGAAAAAAATGGCCGTTTTATAGCCAAAAAACGGCCGTTTTTTTTTCGTTAAAATCGAACCATTAACTTTGACTGTCCGCCATTTTGTGAAAAATGAATATTTTTTAAAATCCTTCGATTAAAGACTAGTTTATACTTATATTTGACTAAATCCATCCGCATTTTTTTTTATTTTCAGATAATCCACTTCGCCGCAATGTTGGTCACCGCAAACCGTGTATATAAAAACATTATTTCATTGACGGCCATTTGCCACTAAACAATGTAATATTTTTCAATAAAAAAATTACTGAAAGTTCTTCAAGATGTGTTCTTTAGGATGGTATATTGATCGATTAAAAAAGTTTTGTAGCTTTCTTTTAAAAAAATCATGAAAAAGGCCTTTTTTGCGCTACAAGTGGGGGTAACGCCTTAAACAGACAGAGTTAAAGAATTTTTTCATGGTCGACATTTGTAGCTCGCGACGGAATTTTTTTTATAGCTTGGATATTCAAAACATAGTTGAAAACGGCGTTTTTCTGGGGAAAAAAACTATAAACATTAGGGATCTATCATCAAAGGCCGTTGGCGCCGATGGACCACTTGAGCATAGCTGCAGGACCCATAAAATACATATTCCGACCCGATGCATCCCGACTTGTTTTCTGTCTCATTTTTCCCTCGGGCAATCTATATCAATGCGTTATCGGAAAAAACTCGGGCGTTTTTCCCGAAATATATGGGGATAGGAGAAAAATATTTTTTTCTGAAGAGCCATTTTTAATAATCCGCTGCGCTCAAAACTGACCACGTGTTGCATAAAGCTCGTTAATATGGAGAACAACACGGAACAAATCTTACACGATCCAGCCGTGCTTTTAAGTTCGTTCGAGGATTTACCTGCGTGAGAGCAACGATGCGTCGAGTTCATTGAAGGGCTGGAAACGCAAAGCCGGATTAAGCGCCGACGATTATTAATTGGGCATCAACGATCATTGATAGCCTAAATAGCGCGTCTGGAAAGATTGAGGAATTTCGTGCAAAGACATTTTATACACATGGGCGTAGGACATGGTGATCATGGATTAATCTGGCGCGAGATTGACACAACATTCAAAAGGCGGATATTGACCGGTTATGTAAGCAATCTGTATACAAATGGCTCCAATTCACCAATTTCAGTCGGGAAGAGCGATATCCATTCATTGTGTATGCTGATCTGGAGTGTGTGTTAGCAAAGACCGATGAGAAGAACCGTGCAAAAGATATGTATCAACACCATGAAGTGTTTAGTATCGGATATTACGTATGTTGTTCGTATGATGAATCACTATCTTCGTATCACTCGCGGCGCAGTGCTGATTGTGTATCGTGGTTTGTCGAAGAACTAAAAAATCTATCACTGCGGTTAAAATAAATTTTCTGTGATAATGTACCAATGGTGCATTTAACACCGAGTGAGTGGGTAAGTTTCCCAGCAGCGACTCAATGTCGTATATGTAAGAAACCATTTGTGCAAGAAGATGTACGTGTTCGAGGTCATTTTCATCTGATTGGGCGCTATAGAGGCCCTGCCCATTCCAACTGCAACTTAAATTACAAACAGTCATTTTTTATTCCCGTAGTTCTCCACAATTTATTAGGTTATGATGCGCATTTTATAATCAAGGAAGTAGCCACAGCATTCGAAGGAAGAACCGATGTGCTTCTAATCACAAAAAAGACATACACCTTTGCGAATCATGTTGAAATTAAAGACGATTCAAAACACAGAATCCGCTTCGTCGATTCGTACAAATTCCTCAACAGCAGTCTCGACAAATAGCATCATTCTTGACCGAGAACAAACTCAACATTTTTCGCATGCAATTTCCAACTCTTTCGACAGAAGATTTCAATTTGCTAACGCGAAATGAGGTCTGCCCTTATGAGTATATAGACGACGTGACTCGGTTAGACCGAGCTACCTTGCCTACCACCACGTGACGCATTTTACAGTTCCCCGACAGATGCTACAGTATCCGAGGGCGAGTACGCACATGCTGAGAACATTTGGGAGCTGTTCTCCATTCGAACGCTGGGTGACTATAGCGATTTGTACCTGAAGACAGATGTCTTGTTATTAGCGGATATTTACGAAAACTTTTGGAATATGTGCGTTGAGTGCCATGGACTAGATCCTGCGTATTACTACACATTACCAGGATATACCTGGGATGCAATGCTAAAACACTCAAACGTCAAGTGTGAATTACTAACGGACATCGATATGGATTTATTCGTTGAGCGGGGTATACGCCGTGGTCTTATTCAAGGCTCAAACCGATATGGACGTGCCAATAACAAGTACATGGAGTCGTTTGATCTATCGAAAGCATCATCATACTTGATGTATTTTAATGTCAACAATTTGTATGGATGGGCAATGTGCCAACCTTTGCCATATGCAGTTTTTCGATGGGTCAAATACGTGTCTAATTTTCATTCATGATCTATCACGCTGGATTCACCCACAGGCTACATACTTGAGGTCAACTTGGAATATCCGCAATCTCTACATGATGCGCACGAAGACCTGCCATTTTGCCCAATACATGAAAAACCACCGGGTAAGCGGGAAGAAAAGCTGCTAGCAATCGTCTGTGATTAAAAAAAACGCTACATCATACACTATAGAAATTGACAACAGTGTTTACGTTATGGACTTTGCCTCACAAAAATCCATAAAGTTTTACAGTTTACACAATTCTCATGGCTGCGTTCATATACCGAGTTATATACGCAGTTCCGAACGCTGGCTAAAAATGATTCTGAAAAGAATTTATTCAAATTGATGAATAATGCGGTGTTTGGAAAACGATGGAGATGTGCGCAATCATGTAGATGCAGATAAAAAATTCGTTCCCGCAGAATTGCGCAATCTCGAGGTGAAATTCGACAAGCCGATATATGTGAGTATGTGCCTACTCGATATATCCAAAATGTGCTTGTATGAATTTCATCACGAGTATATAGTACCACTGTATCGCGATAAATGTAAAGTGATGTATACCGATACAGATAGCCTCATGTATGACATTGAGAGCGAAGATGTATATGCAAACATGAAGCGCGACATTGCAAAATTTGATACGCGACTGAACGCGACGATTTGAATTTGCGACTATTCAACGGGCAATAAGTATGGTACGCCGCTTGTTAACAAGCAGGTACCTAGTCTCGTGAAAGACGAATGTAATAGGGCAATTATGACCGAATTTATTGGACTTCGATCGAAAGTGTATGCAACACGTGTCGAGGGTAAGAAGGACACTAAAAAAGTTAAAGGTGTCAAGAGTAGCGTTGTGGACAATCACGTTTGACGATTATGCTTAATGCTTGAAGGAAGATATTGAAATGATGCGTAGTCAAACGTGTATTCGATCGAAGTTGCACAAGGTCTACACCATTCGTGAGACGAAAATCGCTCTTAGTCCACATGATGATAAGCGGTATATCATACCTGGAACCTCTGTAAGCCGTCAATGTAATAACGTCGATGTAAAATTTTGTAAAATGATGTATTTTTTTGTAATTATTAACTTCATGTGTGAAACGCAAAAATTATGTATATTTTCGTAAATATTAACTCAATGTAAAAGTTTTTAAAATTATGGACTTTTTTGTTGTTATAGATGTGTGATCTTGTAAAAATGGATTTTTGTCTGCAAAAGACGGGGACGGGGACGGGGAGTGGTGGAACGTCATAAAAATGTCGGTTACCTTTTCTTTATTATCGACTACATAATCGGATTTAGTTATCCAACTTTTGCGGCTATTGTCGAAACCCAGCCACTTTACAAACATTCGATTACCGCGCTTATTCAATACCGCTTCAATGAGATAGATGTCAGGGTGCTTGACACTGAGAAGCTCTTGTTCGTAGAAGACACCGGCGACAGGCTCATTTTTATAGCCTTTCAAACGATACGGCACCGCATGCGTTTTTTTCATAAGAAATATCGGAAATATTTCTGTTGTTCAGTTTGGCGTCTAACTCTTTTCGAAAACCCTCTTAAATGTGCTGATTCTCACTTTATCACCAATGCCGAATTTCGGTGATAATTTCATTGGTGGTCGAGGCTTATTGAAAACCTGCTGCAATATTTGCTTCTCATTTTCCGCGTTGACACTCCTCGGCTTCATCTTAGTGGTGCGATCCACAGAATTGTTGTACTCGGCTACTAGGTTATCAAGAATATCGATCCACGTATAATTACGGAAAAGACTAAATTGCATCCACATCTTATTCTTCAATGTACGGTTGAAACGCTTACAAATATACTTTGTCATGAGGGCCTTAAAATCACAATTGTTAAATTCTTTTCCATGATTGACGTGTAAGTTCTGCGGTATGCGTCCCTTGACGAGTATCGACTTCATTGCGGTTGCTGCATCTTTGTATTGCTTCCAAGCCACGGATGTCCACATGTCGACGCGATTAGTTTCATCGAGCAGGCTTATGTAGCTCATTTTTCAGTCCACTCAGTCGCGCATCCAATTCAGCAATGACATGGGAATTACGCGTCACCAATTCTTGTAGAGTTTTGACATTGGCGTCGAGGTTCTTTGCAATGTCTCTTATCGTAGCTTTAAGGCCATTAACCAACAACTGATTATTCTCATTAATTTCTTTGCGTACGTTCTTAATGATACACTTAGAGTGATGGCGTCGTCTTTTCCTTCCGGATTAGCAATGTTGCACAATCTTTTCTGCCCCACGTCATAATGATCATCTGCGGTAGTTCTAAACCTAATCCCAGGTCGGCTTGGAGGACCTTGTTTGTTGAGTATACGAGGGTGGGGTGGAAAGTTTCCGGCCTGACCAAGAGATGGTGCCACTAGGTCTAGTTTTGGAGCGGCGTCCTACAGTACCATTCCTACCGAGCTTGTATGTACAGTTTCAGCCCAATCGCTACGTTAGTTTGCGTTTGAGAGCACATTGCGCGAGACGCTTCCGTTGTTTTCGTAAAAATGGAAAAATTGGAAAAACGTGCTGTCATCAAATACTTCCATTTGAAAGGTTTTACACCAAAATAAATAAAAGAAGAGATGGATTCAGCACTAGGAGACTCCTCCCCATCATATTCAACTATTAAGCAGTGGGTTTCTGAATTTAAAATGGGTCGTGTGAGCACCTCTGACGAGCCTCGCTCAGGACGGCCCGTTGAAGTCACAACTTCAGAGATGATTGAAAAAATCAATAAAATAGTGTTGGAAGACCGTAGGTTGAAAGTGGATGAGATAGCTGAGACCTGTAGGATGTCAGCTGAACGTGTGCGAAATATTTTGCACAACCATTTGAACATGGAAAAGCTGTGTGCAAGGTGGGTGCCGCGTTTGCTAACGCTCGACCAAAACCTGCTTCGAAAAACCATTTCTACCGACAATTTGGCGCTGTATAGGCGTAATCCAAACGACTTTTTGCGTCGATTCATAACTGTTGATGAGACATGGGTCCATCACTACACTCCTGAAAATAAAGAATAGTCAAAACAGTGGGTTGGAAAAGAGGAATCAACCCCAAAGAAGGCAAAAACAATTTTATCGGTAAACAAGGTTATGGCTACTGTTTTTTGGGATGCGAGAGGAATTATATACATTGATTACCTTGAAAAGGGTAAGACTATCACTGATCAATACTACGCAGAATTATTGCAACGTTTGAAGCACGAGGTGCAAATTAAACGACCTCATTTGGCGAAGAAAAAAGTTTTGTTTCATCACGATAACGCACCAGCGCATTCGTCGATTGTTGCCATGTCCAAAATCCACGAATTGAAGTTTGAATTGATGCCGCATCTTCCCTACTCTCCAGACTTAGCCCCCAGCGACTATTACCTGTTTCCTAACCTCAAAAAATGGCTTGGCGGAAAAAGAAGAGCAACGAAGAAGTTATCGAAGCTGTGAATCAGTATTTTGAAGAGCTTGATGAATCTACGTTTAAAACTGGTATAACTAAATTAGAACACCGTTATGCGAAATGTATCAGTGTTGATGGAGATTATGTTGAAAAGTGGCGCAAAAAAAAATTTTTTAAACATTGTTTTTCTTGGTCAGGCCGGAAACTTTTCACCCCACCCTCGTACTCTTACGCATTTGGCGTTCAAAGACATCGGCACTCATGTTGAGAGTTAATAAATGATTTTAGCTTCACGCGATTCCTTGATAGTCGATATAATTTCATTCGCATGTGCTGAATTTCTAGCTGCTTGTGATGCCAGAAGTAAGCGAAGACGATCTACTAGCTCGTTTGGATTGTCCCAATAAATATAGTTCAATTGGGTGTTTTTTCGAGCTAGCTTATATTTTGGCATACCCTGTCCCACATGATGATCGACTATATTTACGATATATGTGGTGAATTTGTGGCTGGTTTTACGTCGTATAGCCTCACTAGGCTTATAAAATTTATTGTGCGCATTCGTCGAGATTACAATCTTTTCGTAGTTTTTCAAATCGTCCGCTGTGGAGTTCCAACATTAGGTACTTTTTTAAACAGCAGCTCTGTGAATCCAACAGTTTTCCCATCACTCACATCCCCTACACGAATATTTTGAGTCGAAATTTATTGGAGAATTGCCAATCATTAATTTGTTTTTTGCGAGATTCCATACACCATATAATGCATTCAAACTTGCCTTTATGTTTGTTTGTAAAAGCAGGAGATATTCACTGATCAACTCATCGACATTTTGCGAGTCATCATTATCCTCATACATCAATTCAAACGAATCTTTGGTTTCACTCTTGAAAGAATCTTGTATCACATTCTTCAATTGATGTTGCACACTATTTAACGCATCTCCTTCTTCAACATCATCACTCACTTTTTATCCTTAATTTCCTCCTTTGCCACCTCACCGTTTTTATACGACACTAATTTCTCCTATAATCCCAATGTAGGCTTAAAGATATTTTACATTCTCTACTCATCGCTATCTTTTCCAATTTTCATCATCCGATGCTTTCGTCTGATTGCATCGCTCGCCTTGGCAATTTCACGCAATACACTTTTTTCTCGCAACAGTTGATCGCTCTTCATGGCACTGTCAAGGCATGCACAATACTGACTCTTCAACCATCAGCGGTGAGTCATTTATCAATGGTTAGAAAATAATCAAAACCTTATCTATATCGACCCTCATTAATACTGCAATCCTTGTCGATTGTGATAAATATATATTCTTCAGAATTCCAGCATTTCATGCACATGTTTTTATAACATGTATAAGTGATATCCGTATTAACATGGTCATTGTACACGTGTTTGAGATTGACATCGTCCTGCTTGAAAAGCACCACGAAATTTGCATTATCTCTCACGAGATATTTGGGGATACGAGTGTATGTCTGTCAAAGATAAGAACTGTCAACAATCTCGTGTCTTCCCATGGAAAAGAAGGCTATAACATTATCCTGCTTTTCACACGCCATATCATCAGAGATAAATATAGACTTGGATTGTGCATCACTTGGTGCTATCACTTGTTAATGCACCTCGAATGGATGCATTCGAATGGATTCAACTTCAATGGAATGGATGATGGATACAAGAGTTCCCTACACATACATAGGAAATTATCTAAGAGCGATGGGACGCCAACGACTGCTACAAGTCTCGTCAACAATGGCATTTGCCATTTGTTTGAGGAAGTGCAATATGAACTGAATGCCATAGAAATCGATCGTAATATCAATGTCGGCATTACGAGTGTAATTCAGAGGTATTCGGCTCTCTCACTGGCCAAAAGCTATATGCTCGAGAACACTGGATGACTCGATGTCGAAGAGACGAAGCAGATTGTAGAGGTATTGGGAAACTTTGACGTGTGTTTACCGACCGCTCAGCATGCGCCTCGGTTTTGCCGAACATTATCGTAAAATTGTTGCCAATGCCAAGCACGAGTTGATTCTCACGAGATCAAAGAACGACGACAATGCCGTTGTACAAACTGCCCCCGAAGACTACAAACTCGTAGTGCATAAAATAGAATGGCTCGTACCATATGTAACAGTCTCAGATCAGCGAAAACTTCAACTGTTAAAGTTTCTCGCCAAAGACGTACCAATTTCCATGAGTTTCCGAACATGGGAATTGTATGAATAGCCATTTCTGCCTGCTACCTCTAAGCATGTGTGGACTGTGAAAACCTCGAATCAGCTGGAGAAGCCACGATATGTCATACTCGCGCTGCAGACGGGACGAAAAAATAAGAAACAACAAAATGCGAGCCACTTTGATCATTGTAACATGAGCGATGTCAAACTATACCTCAACTCACGATGTTATCCATATGGAAATTTGCATTTGAACATTGATCAAAATCAATATGGTCTATTCTACGAGATGTATGCAAACGTTCAATGCACCTATTACAACAAAGAGGCTGAACCATGGGTGAGCAGGATGGAACTTTTGGAAAAGCCCTCCTCGTTTTAATTGACTGCTCAGAGCAAAGCGATTCTCTCAAGACGGGCCCTGTGGCCGTGCGTCTTGAATTTGAATTGAAAAACAATATTCCGCCGCCAACCTCAGCATACTGCATGGTCCTCCATGATCGTATTGTCGAGTACAATCCAGTCAGTGGTGGGGTTAAAACATTGGTAAAAAATCATGCCGATGATTTGCATCCACTTCAGTCAACATCGAGCTTATCGTCGATGTACAGGGCTCCAAGAGATCCACCAACAAATTTGTCTCAAAGGAGATTTCCATCGTCAAACTCCACGACAAGAATTCCGAACCGCTTACGCTCGCCGTCGATGCATATCGATTGATGGGACTCTTTAACGACCAAGTACAAAATGACAAACAAGTGGTTGGAACGCAATTTTCATGGAATACGATGGGATCACAGCGGCATGCCATACGAGGCAGCTAGAAAGACAATTCAAGAAATCTTGCAAGTAGCTCCAACCATCTGTGCGAAGGGATTTGAGAAATGCGTATAGCTATCAAGATTCACGGATCCCACAACAAAGGTCATCGACTTGGAGACTCTGGACTGTCCATCGCTGCAGAAGTTGCGTGAATGTAAAATCGCTGAAAAGCTGGTTAAGGGTATACGAAACTTTGTGTGAGCGAGGAATTTTTTTGAATGAATAAAAAACATTTTCATAAAAATATATATGTGATGGGTATTCTTCATTTATTCTACGACGAAAATTGTTTGAATTTTTCCTTCGAATTTTCCATTTCGATAAAACAGTTTTTTTTAATACGACGATGGAACTTGATGCTGTTGTATTTTCCACAACTGCGTGTAGAACTGACCATTTGCGCGCTAGTTGCAACGTACTCTCGATGATGCAGACAGCCTTTCTACGATGGTGTTGCAACGAATTTTGTCTTTTCCACCATGCTCAGAGACGAACGAACGTGACACTTGTATTTCCCACCAATGTACTGCATGTAGAGTTGACCATCGCGTGCCGGTTGCAGCATACTCTCGAACAATTTCGGATCTTAGTCGAAGGCCTTCACAAGTCGCGCCGGTAAGAAGACAGCGAACTCATCCGCGATGGCCACCATGTAGCGTTCCTCAAATTTGCTTTGTACGGCCCTCATGTCGGAGATTAGTTATTCCGATTGAACGGGGAGTTCCGACAGTTTCTTCGTTAGAAGGAATTCCGCCATCCGGCTGACTTTGTTGATACTTGAGATCCATTCATCACACTTTCAAAGTTCTTTTTGGAGAAATGTTGATGGTGCGGTGGAATAGTGTAGTCTGAGCTTGGTCCACGAAATTATAAGCTTCCTCGTAACCCTTCTACTCAAATTTTCAAACTTCTCCCCACTTTTCCAATCGTGAAACACAAGTTTAAACACGTTCGATGAACCCTATATGTGGATAATTTTCCTCCTCCCGACATTTTTTTACACTCCCAAAAACGAGTTCAAACACGTTCGAGGAACCCCGTACGTGGAGAATTTCCCCACTCACAGCATTTTGCACACTCCTGACGTTGAGGTGGGGGGCCATCGATGTGATCTTTCATCTGTGGCGTATTATAATGCTCCATGCATGGAAGATATTATATCACTTCACTGTCGTTCCGATGATGTTCTGGCAAACGATCACACAATAAGCCACCATATTTACCCCAATACTTTAGGAGCAAGACCTTTGGAACCTGTTCGAGCTCGTTTTTGGTCAAGTCCAGGGTGTGCTTGACCGGATGCACTGCGTACATACTCGCACATGTAAACATCTTGACGTTATATTTCGGAATAGAACCGAGACCTCGATGTATTGAAACTTTTTTCAAGTGTGCAGATGTGCTAAAGTGGTACCGCGGTAACAAACTTTGGTGATAGATCCCGAAAGTTTATAGCTTTCCAAGACACCCCGACTTGTCAGAACCTGTCTCAAGTGTTCGCGAGATTCGCGACGGGGCGGCCACGCATGCAAACAGCTTCGCATTACCTTTCGGAATAGAACCAAGACATCACAGTTGCATTTCATACATAAAGGGCTTTGAAAGGCTACTCTTTATATGGCGGCTAGCGTTTTCATATTGCCGAAGTTTTTTCTACCCATATATGGTTGTTACACGCACACATCGTGTCCAAGTTTTTTTTTCACACAGACTAAATAGTGTAATACTAAAATCACTCCGCTTGCATCGATGATCATTTTTTATGTCTATCATAAATTGTGAGATGTATGGGTTTTCAACGTTCACCCTCCGCCCCCACAAACATTAGTCGACGATGACGATACCCCCCTCCTACAAGTCGCTCTTCGGTCCACGTGGTTACCCCTCCCACAGAGGCCTCTGACATCCTCCTCCGTGACGTCACATACCCGCGCTGGACCACCCCGCCCCCTGAGATCCCTGGTTTAGAACCGCCCTAGCTACTGTACTTGTTACTCTTAATTCTAGATAAATTTCAAATGATTTATCACTGGATCACTCTTTGCAAAAAATAACAGTTCCCTGGGCACAGCTCTGGCATTTTACGACACGGGACTGTTTCATACTCCAGGGAACTGTTTTATTTTCTAGCATTGTCAGATATCAGTTATCTTCTGACTTCTGAGACTGACAGTATGCTGTTTCTTTTAGGTAATGATGATTTTTATGATGATGAATGCCAGCATTTCGATTTTGGAACAGTGGAGGACGAAGGGAAGACACAATATAACTGTGATATTGTTACACCGACTTCGACAGTGAAAACGAATCCAGGCCCGATTTAAATACGCAGAATAATGCTATTTTTTATTCTAGAGTAGAGACTGTAGAGACAGAAGTTTCGTATGACATTCTGTCTAATACCGAATTCGATAATGTTGCTGGGCCAAGTTCAATTTCAATCAGCCAATATAACATCGGAGACTACGTGTTAATTAAGTTTCGTGTAAAAAATACGGAATGTGGGAATATCGGTGTAATTAATCAGATAGACAATGAGGATAGCAAATCAACTATCATTTTTCTAAAAATTTTAGACAATAAGCGTCACACGTTCAGAGTTGATGATACTGATGTTTCTGATAAAGCTTTCGACCAAATATTGCAAAAATTACCGATTCCAGATCTGATCCTGAAAGGGGAAAGGAGATTTTATTACTGTACGTTACCTGTACCTATCTATGAGAAATAAATTATGAAGGTCCAATTGTTGCTAAAAAAAACAACCACATGACTGATTTATTTGCAAATGACGCTTATTCGACTCAAAATTCGACATTTTCGGACGAAAAAAATTATGTGATGCTGATACAAAATCGCTAATATTTTAAGGTTATGGTCTTGCGAGATGTTCAACCTTACAATGTGACGTTTTACATGTGACAATTTCAACCATAATCTTCTGGTGAGGGCATCTTTTGTCAAACGGCGGAGACTTATCTGTACACCCAATATATATACATATTCAAAAATATACTGTATACATACTTTTTAGTACCTTTTTACAAAATTTTGTAAATACATAACCATGGTCTTCAAAAAAAAAAAATTTCGACTCGGTTTTCATACCTTTCATTTGAGTTTTCAAGTACTACAATCCTTGTTCGTAGTAGTTAATTTGGTTGGCTGTGATTTTAATTAAAAAATATTATTCATCTACGTTTATTTTTCTTCCAACGTTTATTTATTATGTTAATTTTAATCGAATTAAACAATTTCCTTATTTGCTACAACGAAGGGTACCAAAGCCTATCAACATTCCCGGATGATGGACTATGATGTTTTGGCGTTGAGAAGACTGTCTAACCTTGCAATTTTAAGAACACGAATTTTGTATCACCTACTTTTATAATCTAGGTTCGTAACTTCAATTTGAAACAAAGTTTTTGTAAAAATTCCAAGAATTTACCAATTTATGGAGATTTTTGTGAATGGTCTGACGGTTCCACTAAGTTGTAAGGATATTCCTTCAAAATAAGTTTTCCCGTGTATACGTTTGGTGATGTCTACATACCAATAAATACGGCTGCACATATCGATAGCCGAATGGAACGAAGACGTATCGAACGTGGAGAAAATGCGGATTACACGACCTTTTCGTCCAGGCCCATATTATTTCGTCGTAAATGTATACTTGCTTGAGTGTGGATCTCATTCATGTGGTTTTTAACGCGCGAAGCAAAAAGGAAACCGGTTACAGGAGTGGCCATGTGTGAGGTGGCCGAGGACGACGTCGGGTCGGGTGCATCAATCGTTCCGATACATTTGATCGCCGCGTGCACACGCAGCAGGCTATGATAAGCTATCGATGCTCTATGCTGTATATGCGCTCAAATGGGGATAAATCGGTTTAGCCACCCACATATACAGGGTGGGGAAAAAGTATGGAAACCCCTAGATATTTCGGAGGGGTGGTTAAAAAGATAAATATTCAAAGTCAGGTCTTAAGTAATTGTTAACGAAGAATCCAATGGTGACCTTCAATTTGACCTTGAACCTCATAGTCAAGGTTATTTCTAGATCAACTTTTTTTTAAGGAAACCCCTATTTCTGACGTTGGCAATCGAAAGAGCGGGACATTTTACGTTCAAATATGTACTCAGGTCATTGCTCAGGTGTGACCTTGACGGTCAGCTCAAGGTCATTTGAACTTAAGAAAGGTCTAGGTTGGGTTAACGGGACGCTAAGTGAAGCGTTCGCCGTAGCAGAGACAAAAAAAAATGTGATTGAACTTTTCTCTTGCCGGAAATGTATTCAATCGTAATTAATTTTTTCTTACTAAAATAAGCGACTGGCCTGTCAATTGACAAATTTATTTTATGAAAAAAAATGGTTTTTAATGAAATAGCTGCTGCTTTAACGCTTGATTCATGAAAAATGACTAACAAGTAAACCTAGCCAAGTAAAACCCACCGAATTAAATAAAACCTGGCATACGGGTAGAATATTGGGGTTTGTGGGTTTAGGGTTTGTTGGGTTTGAGATTTGTGGGTAATCATAAAGGTCATTGTGAAGATCAAATATATTAACATTGTTTAACGTAAAATTTCCCACTCAAGGTCACTGTGAACTGAGGTTCAAGGTCAAATTGACGGTCAGCATTGGATTCCTCGTTGAAAATTACCTAAGACCGGACCTTGAATACTTATTTTTTTAACCAACCTTCCGAAATTTCCAGGGGTTTCCATACTTTTTCCCCATCCTGTATGTTGGGTAGTTACATATGAAACCACCTATATTTAATTGAATCAAAAGGAAGTGGTTCAGTACCTAAGCGATGTACTAGTTTATTGAAATGATTGCCCATCAGAACAGACAACCTTGGCTAAACGTTGCGCCAACAATCGGATTTCACGTAGGATAAATCCGGGTTCTTTGGAGGCAACCCAGTTATCTAGCAATTTTTTACTCCGTCGTATGCCACGAATTGCTGAGTCGTAAACGCTAACTGCATCGATCGGAACAAATGGTAATCGAAGGAAGTGATGTCAGCGGAATATGGCGAATGGCGTAGGAATTCCCACTTCACTCCTTCTCCCACTTCCAAATATCTTAACCGATTGAGCGACATGGGGCCTAGCGATTGCGAGCTAAAAAATCGATTTTCACCCTATTTTTGGCCTTGAAACGCACCAATTACAGTCAATACCGATACTCAGTGATGCTTTCCAGCGGTTTCAGCAGCTCGTAATACACAGCACCCCTCTTTTCGGTGGCTTTCTGCGGTCTTTGTTGTTCATAGAGAGATCACCACTTTGATACCGGCGAAAGCATTCTTAGCACCTTCTACTCGATAGAGCATGTACGGTTTGCCCTTCGTCTAGCAACCAATGCGTTTCTCTGGTCAATTGATGTACCAAGAAAAGGACCATAATTTCCCAAAAATGTGACTCATTTAAAACAAAACTTGCCATTGTGAACACCATTAAAACAGATTATGTTATTGCATCGCACAAACTTCAACTAAGGCATTTTAGCAGGGCTCTATGGACCCATCATCATAAGTATCGCCAACTTTTAATTCAAGATTAGTGTGCCCAATGTTGCCAGCCGGCGGTTTTATATGCAACCGCCTAATGGATCCTTTTCTCCGGTCCTCTTGACCATGCGTTATGCCTGCGCTCGTATACAGAATTATGGAAAGATAGATAGAGGTTATACGGCAAGAGAGGAAGGCGCCAAATGGCACATAAAGCCCATCTCACGCCGTGACGATCGACTCTTTTCTTGCATATATATAGGGATCTGTGCCTGGATAAGACCTGTATATGCGAAGGATAAAGTCCATGGACCATTGAACGCTTTTGCTCCTTCCAGCTGCTGGTCTTGCAATTTTTTAGTATGCGAGGGAAAACTTGCTCTGATGCGCCTTGTCTGTCTGTCTCGCCTCTCCCCCCTCGCCCTAACACTTTACTTTCTTTTCGATAGCTATTTGAATCGTGGCTAAAAACTTGCTGAATCCCGGTCGAGGCGTGATAAAAATTGAGCTGCCTCAGGACCGGTTCGAAAATATACGCGCACCCCTCTTTTCCTAACGATGCATTCTCCTTTCTCTATATATATCTCACTTTAGAGATATATATATATATATATCTCACAGAGAGAGATCTCACTTTACTGTTGATACAAAACATTCTTTTGATATCCGTTTAAACTGCTCAACTTTTTCACATTCTTTTGCATCAGCTGGCAATGCATTCTACATTTTTACTCCGTCATAGTACATGCTGTTTTATGCGCTTTACGGCCTCCACAATAGTATTACGATATTTTCTGCTAGTCATGTTTCCCTACCACTCCTCGTTCTCATTACTTGTAACCGACTTTTCAGTTCTTTCGGCAGTCGATTTTTCAATGCTTGAAATATAAATATACATACATTATAGTACAATATTTTCTTACGGGCATCAATTCCACCGCATTCAGCATGTTTCCTACCTTCGTATATCAGGTGCATTGCAATATGATTCTTATCGCTCTGTTTTTCGCGATCTGCAGTTGATTCAACTCTCTTTCTCCCATACCCACTAACCGTGTTGCACAATATTCAAAGTGAGGCGCGATAATTGATTTATCTATCATACATCTCGTATACGCAGATACGTAATGCAATATTCTATTTGGGACACTGTTTTTTTTACCATTTGTTTTTAACATATACTCACAGTATATATTACTATTATATTAGAATAGGGCATCACGTATGTATATACATATATATATACGTAATGCCCTATTCTATTTGGGACACTCGTTTTTTACCATTCGTTTTTAACATATACTAACAGTGGTCTTTGAATCGTAGCTTGTCATCAATAATTATACCCAAATATTTCATCGTCTCCGCTCTTTCCAGTTCCATTCCATCTAAACACTTGAGTACAATATTCCCAATCACATTTTTCCTTATACAGCTGGCAATAATTCATTTTGTTCTCTCTAAATTCATTTTTCATTTGTTTCTGTCCATCCAGGTTTCTACTATATTTGATTACATGTTCATATTTCTCTCGACCTATTCGCTGCTTTTTTCAGTTACCTATATGACTGTATCATCAGCAAATATTTATATTGCAGAATGGACATAAATTAACTATATCATTTATATATATATTTATATATATATATATATATATATATATATATATGTATGTATGTATATAGTAAATAACAACGGCCCTAGTACAGACCCTTGCCGTACCCCATGTTCATTGGAATGATTTCAGACCATTCATCATCAAATTGTACTTGCTGTGTGCTATTTCTTACGTACGTACGGGACCAATCGAATACCCCTTCTCGAATTCCATATTGGTATAATTAGTCTAATAATATTTCCCTGTCTATTGTCTCAAATGCTCGTCTTAAATCCTTGAAGATTACTCCTACCAATGTTCCTTCCGCAATGTCCATTTTCCATTCGTCTACAACAGTTTGAATCACCGGTTCACACGATTACTGACGTCGCCATATTCACCATACATGCGTCCTTTATGTACACTTTTTGTACACTACATACGTCCTTTTATGTATAACTTAACACTTTTTCTCATCTATTGGGTGTACAACTTAATTCGGTCCGTTTTTTTGCTTAAAATACGTACTTATTTGAATGATGAAATGAATTAATACATTAATCAAAGAATTGTCCATCGCTAGCCACTACTTTTCCCCATCTTTCTGGTAATTTATGAATTCCGTCGCGGAAAAAGCGTTCATCTTTGGAAGCCAAGAATGAATCGAGCCAATTTTTGATACCCTGTTGTGACGTGAAGGGTATTCCAGTCAAAGCGTTCTGCATCGACCGAAACAAACGGTAGTACGAAGGGGCAAGGTCTGAGCTATTAGGCGGGTGAGCCCGAATTTCCCACCCGCTATTTTCCAAATAGTTTTTAACCACAATAGCAATGTGAGGCCGAGCGTTGTCATGTTGAAAGATTATGGACTCGTGTCTGGTCGCATATTCTGGACGTTTTTCGGCCGTAGCTCGCTTTAAACGGATCAATTATTGCCTGTAGAAGTGTCCCGTGATGGTCCCACAAGCGTTCGGTAGGCTTCAGCTGCACTTTTCTTCGAATTGAAACAGAAAATCAACACTTCCCGCAACTGGTTTGCGACGAAATTCGACATTTTCACCGCGGTAAAAATTAGACTTGATGCGCAAAACTCAGAGGTCTGTAAACAATATTCGGTTAAGAGATGTTGATTCTTCACGATAGAGCAAAAATCAGCTATTGCCGTCAACCATTTATAGCACCTAAAGCCATCTTTTGAAAACGGACCGATCTAAGTTGTACACCTAATATATAGATATAGACGCTCGCGCAGCCTCGGGTCATAGTCCTGATGGTCTGTGCACACGGCGTATTTCCTACGCGCGTAGAAAATACGCCGTGTGCACAGACCCTGTGGGCTACGTGAGTCTATAACTATATGGACGCTCGCGGCGTATATAGACGCTCTACGGCGTATTTTCTACGCGCGTAGGAAATACACCGTGCGTAAAGGCCCTAACATATGCAGCCCCGCTTTTCTCGCACCGGGCAGTTACGTTGATCGGAACCCCGGCGGTTTGTCGCGTTAGATTGATTTACATCATTCTTCTACAGTTGAAGTTTCTCGGCGTCTCCAAGAGCAAAACAAACGCAAACTAACCCAAAGCGAAACAAACCTTGGTGTGGAACAAGAGCAACATTGACGAAAATTGACATGTAAGTTTACTCACGGTAAAAGTGAGGCTCGAAAAGTGTTTCTCTTTTGTTCTTACCGACGACGGTGCTGAGTGTCGCTTCAATGCGACGACGGCCAAACGCGAAGTTTACAAATTCTTCAACATCAACGCGATTTTTCCGTACCCGCGATCATATGGATATTATCGTGTATCCTCGAATTTTGATAGCACGATCGTATCGATGGAATTTATATTGACGTAAGAATAACAAATATAGCCTGCCTGAATTTACGTACTCTGTCCTTGTCCTTCCCGCTTTCCCGCTCGCCGATGTATCTAAGAGCCAACGGCTCCGATGCAAGAAACTCAAGTTTATTTGCTTTTCACCGGAATACCTCCGTATTTATTCGTGAAAAAATCGCAGATAGCATATTTTTCGATGATCCGTAGCCATTGTCATTACCCCTTCAAATCCTCGATCCCCTAAGCAGTGTGCGACCAAAATGAGGCATGACAGTTCAACACCCTTTGCCTATTAACGCTAAACTGTCATGCCTCAAACGCGGATGATTTGTGGACCTGTGGCGATTCCTCGATAGCTTCACCCTGATGACCGAGCGTTCTATTGGTTTGGCTATGCTCGTTATATGCTATGCTCTGGTATTCATATCGATATTCATTGATCTAGATGGTTTTTATACAGTTAGGTTATACTATATTCATGTTTATAGTTAAATCATAAAAATAATATCTCGAAATTGGTTGACATTTGCTTAAAATATTGTTAGGTTATTTGACAGCGGAAAATGTCCTATAACCCTTTTAAGGGATCGTGACCAACGGCTCTTGAAATCTCACTTTATTTACATACTTTAACAGTTACGCGGAAGTATTCACTTTAACTCCATTACAGAACTACCGTACATCTCATGAAATCTATTGCATCGCAAACATTTTTGGATAATAGTGTCACGTCGGGAGGCACATTGAACTCCGACGAGACCAAGGACTCCCACGGTCCCTTACGAAACCGCGTGCACCAAAATAAGCACGATAAGAATATTCTCATTCCTCGACGTATTTCCAAAGGTACTCTATAGTTAAGATGCTGCTCATTAATAGAACCTGAGCGTCGCGTATTCTCCCCAGAGATGGGCAACAAAGTAATCGAATAAAATCCAATTATAGATTATCCCAGGAATGTGTAATTGAACCTCACATTAATTACTCATTGAGCGGGTAATGGATAATTAAAACATGATTTAATTACACATTGAGCTGGTAATGGATAATTGAAACAAGATTGAATTACACATTACACGCTTAATGGATAATTGGACTCGTTTGAATTAAGAATTACATCGAGCATTAAATAACAATTGTAATTAAATTACATTTGTAATTCAATTACAACTGTAATTTAAATACATTTGTAATTAAATTCTAATTGTACTTCAATTACATTTGTAATTTAATTACAATTGTAATTCAATTACATGTGTACTTTAATTACATTTGTAATTTAATTAAATTACAATTGTAATTTAATTCCACTTTTTATTTAATTATATTTGTAATTTAGATCCATTCATATGATTCGGATGGGACTAAATGTTAGAGAGAATATGTGAGGGTGCGGACCCTATCTGTACCCAAGTGCGTGTCTTTGAGTGAACATATGTGACTGTGTAAGTGATCGTGCAAGTTACTGTGTGCTTACCTGGGTGAGTACCTGCAACTCATTACGAATGCGTGTATGTGTGTTCGCAAGCATGTGTGCATGTGTGTGTATGTTACTTACGCGTGTATGTCGAGCTTGTGTGTATGTGTGTATGCATGCACAGGTGGGTGTGTGCGTGTGAGTCAGGCATGTGTATGTATGTGTGTTCGTGTGTGTCAAGCATGTGTGTATGGGTGTGTTTATACACGGGCATGGGTAGGTATGCGTATGTGGGTGTGTATGTATGCGTGAGCCTGCCTGCATGTGTGTGTCGAGCAATTGTATGTGTGTGTACGCGTGCGTGGGTGGGTGAGTGAGCATGTGTGTATGCGTGTGTGCGTAGGCGTGCACGCGCGTGTGTATGTGTGTGTACGCTTGCGTGGGGGGTTGTACGTACGTGAGCGTGCATGCATGCGTGTGTGTGTGTGGTTGTGTCAGGATAAGGTACGATATTCGCTCACGGTTGCGAGTAAAGGGAGCTGGTGCAGAGGTATCAAAAAAATAACGAACCATTTACAGCGTGATTTTGAAAATACATGGAAATTCAAAATAATAAAATTAATTTATTTTCGCTATTCTCGGATTACAACAAAATATGCCGAAAATTTTCGATCCATAAAGAACTCCTCACCCTGCCTGCGGAAACCTCTTTTCGCATCTAAAAAGTAGGGTACATTGTTTAGATTCTAGTGCCATTCTTACACCGCTGGTTATGTCCTAGCGTGGTTCAAATACTACTAAGATAACTGACATAACTAGATAAAGTGTAATACCTTCAAAAATATGTTCCTGATGAATTGGCCTTGAATAAAACTCGTTTCTCGAAGTGAGCGTCAGTGAGCCTGTTATATTTTGGGATATCCATCAAGGTGGCATAACTGAAAAGTCTTTCGACAGGCGCTGATGATGGTAGCGGTGTGTTGTACCGTAGAAAAACTTTCCGAATATGAGGAAAATCCTTCAACATGTCGAGGCTGGTATCGCCGCGAGAAATATAGTTGCTGATTTCTGTTGCAGCATCTCCGTGATGGAGAACTATATCGTGGTGCTCGTCTATCGAAGAACTTTCGCCGAAATCGAAAAAATCTTCTGGATCGTTAAGTTGCGCCTCTCGTTCAGCTCTCTGGTCATGAGCTGATTCATCGGATACAGCCTTCAGAAACAGTGATCGCACTTTTTCTCGCGTATCTTCATCGAGGCATACCAGCCAACGAACTTTGAATCGCGGATGTGTGACAGCCGCGACCGCCGCGAGCTTGCCTGCTTCCTCGACTCTAAAAAAGTCCTTGAAACGCGATTCTAATGAACCTTTTATTGCGGCGAGCATAGGCTTGCATGTTCTGATAATCTCTTGTGTTCTCAAGATTTCTATTTTTCTCCGAAGGGACACCAATGTGGGCAGGAGGTAGCCGTAAGTGCAGTAGCTCTCGCCTTGCAATATGTCTATTGCCTCCGCCAGTGGCTGCGTACATTGCAAGTATTCTTCAATGTATTGGATATCCGTATTTCGAAGTGGAATCCTCAGCTGGACTATTTCGTTCATATCACTATGGACTATTTTATCCTTGAGGAGAACAATTCTTTTCAGAGCATCATACAAAGAATTCCAGCGAGTTACGACGGGCCATAATAAAGCTCTGCCTAAGTACAGCTTCACTGCTTCATTCGTCTTCGGAGACCTAAGTGTTTTCCACAACCAATTGCATCTGCCGATTGCCTCTGCATGTGCTTCAACGAGATCTCGCGACTCACTTATCGCATGGGCAATGTCCGTCGTTGCTATCAGGTGCAGGGTATGGCTTGCACAACGAAGATGGCCCGGCAACATTGTACGAAACTCTTCCGTAACTTCGAATGTCTCTGACTCGAGTTGCTCTTCTGGCAAAATATCGTCGTCCAAGGTGAGAGCTTCGGAATTGTTATCCGTGATTTCACGAGAAGTCTCATCTAGAACAGTGAGATATTATTTGAAATTGTTCCAAAAGGTCCGACATTAATATTTTTCAAAGTGTCTAAATGTGTGAATGTGTTTGTGTGCGTGCGTACGTGCTTGCGTGTGTGTATGTTATTTTACATTGGACATGGGCTAGGTTTAGTTTTCGGCACAGGACCGAAACTTTTACCCGGACCGTGCACGTGGGCGCGCGCATATGTGTATGTTTGCGCGCGCGTGCATGTGTGTTTGTGTGCGTGCGTTTGTTTTTGTGTGTATGGACATACCTGAAACCAAGGGTTCATCGATGTTGACGCCAAACACCTGAAAAGCTTTAACAAAGTTGGAGCCGTTATCGGTAACCGTCGCAACTATGTTATTTTGATCCAACCCAAAGGATGCGTGGATTTCTACAAGCGTAGCTGCGATGGCTTCGTGCGAGTGCGTGCCAGGAAAACGCCTGCATGCGATTGCAGCTGACTTGCGCTCAAGAGAACTTTCATCGATCTAGAAAATAAAAAAAGATAGTTATGATGTCACGAACCAAAAAAATTCTAGGTATATATTATTGGATTCATTATAACAAACAATACTGCCGGTATTGCTGGATGGCCGATATTATGTTTTCGACATATAGTATGTATAATGAAAATACCCAATGGGCTGTTACTCCTATAAATCGTCAAAGCATCCCGGTCCAAATATCCGCCGTAGTGCAAAAGTATGCGGCGTTACCAGGTATATGTTTGGAAATTTTTGCCATGTTTTCCTCGTACAATGTATTTATTGTCGCACTGATTTTTCGTCGTGACATGTGTTTGATCTAAGAATCACCTTGTTTTACACGGAAATCTGCGAAAATATTGCATGGTTTATCTGTTTGAATGACCTTCTATAAGCACTGTTCTTAAGTGAGTAACTACCGTCAAATATTTTTCGAAAACTCGGCATTTCTACCATTCTCAACGGTGCCAAACTTTCCAAGATGTACGTCGTAACATTTCGGTCGAAAACATCTTGCGAAAGTGAACAGGTCGTCCGCTTGGAACAATGTTGTGGTTCGACGGTGTTCATCGGCCTCCGTTTTATTTTGGCGTACGTCTTGTACTCATTATGAAGCTCGGGATATACTCTCTGCAATTTAACAATTCATCATGCGTTGTATGACACTCTTTATCCACAATGTTTACTATTGAACAGTCTTCTTCTCTTATTCCCAAAGCACTTATTATACGAAACCCTGTCTTATCTTACTTTCAAGTGGGTTGTAAAGTTTGACGATACGTCAAGTCTACCCGAAATGGTATTCAGCGGTCTGCAAATTTTGCAAACCGCATAAATAGTGGTGGGCTCAGACTTGACGTAGTCCACTGTGAAATATTTTCCATCCAAGTATGGCTTTTGCTTGCAAGCTTCGCAAAAAGGCCGCCGTTCGTCAGGAACGGTCTCCGGAATGTTGGTTGGCAAATACTCATCGATGCTGAGTTGGCTTAATGCAGCTGCTGCATTTTCTCCATCGTTATCTGGTTCCATCGGCTGACTAGTCGGCTGATGATGATTCTCCGGAGGCGGCATTTTTTATTATTGATTATCTCCTACTGTGAATGAAATAAAATGCGATTATGGCAATGGTTGAATAAAATCACCTGCCGCGGCAAACCAAATTTTAGACTTTTTATGTGTATTGAAAGAATTTCTCTCGATTTTTTTTTCAGAATTTTTTGTCCATCCACTAATAAGATATGATTTTATATGGTACGCTTTCCTGTACATTTTTAAAGTATTTTCAAAAAATTCTTGATATGTTATTGACCTTTTTCAGTCGAAAGCAAAAAATCATTGATTTTAAAGACTCGGACGTTTTTAATTATTTTTTCAAATTTTCTCGAAAAAACCTTGACTAATTTAGCGATTTTTGAGACTAGTTCCATGGTCGGCGGGTTTTTCCTTATATTTTTTCATAATTTTGAAGAAAAAAAAACATTTTTTTACTAATGTAGTTTTACTTTTACGGTCAAATGATCTAACATTATAGTTTCTTAAATTCTAAACAATTTCATTCTATTTTAATCGTATTCAACAAGCAAAACAACAACACAAAAGTATTCTTTTGAAAGTTATGAAAAAAAATATAAGGAGAAATTCGTCCACGATGGAACCAGTCTTAAAAATCGTTAAATCGGTCAAGATTTTTTGGAGCATTTTTGAAAAAAAATATTTAAATGGCGAAGTTTTTAAATAGACGATTTTTTGCTTTCGACCGAAAAAAAAATCAATAGACTGTTTGACAACGTTGGTAGCAAAATTGCGTCGATATAATTCATATTTTTGTATATAGGACTCATAGAATGTCCAGAAAAGTAGGAAAAATTGAGAATATGATTCGTTTATTTTTCAGATGTATACAACCCCCACAATGTTTGTTGCCAATAGGGGATGTGTTCCCTCACCGCTCCAAATAAATGTACATGATAATATTTTTTGTCTTCACATTTCTACATATTCTTAAAATCTGAATAAACAGCGGTCTAAACAACGATACCATCTAAAGCTTTCTTTTTTTTCATTGTTGATTTTTCCCCGTACTTCTGTGAATTAAAATCACATCACAAAATCGATTATTTGAAGACGAATACATTCGTCGATTTTTTTTAATTCTTAAAAAAACTTTGACTAAATTAACGATTTTAAAGACCAATTCCATCGCGGCTATGCTTTTATTTTTTTTCGTAATTTGAATTTTTTTTTCGTTTCTCACAGTCTAACTAGAGGAGAACATTTTCAGTGACATTCAGAACATTTTCGAAAATGAAATTGAATTCATTGGAAAAACTGGATTATTTTTTAATTACAAAAAAAAATAGAAAAAACAGCATAGCCGCCATGGAACTGTTTTCAAAATCATGAATTTTGTCAATGTCATTTTTTTTAGTAAATAATGTATTTATCTTTAAATCATCGATTTTATTCTTCAAACTGAAAAAAGCAGTGAAGATGTTCATGAAGAATTTCTTTATTATCGTGATAAAAAAGTACAGTAAAAAACGAACAATAAAAAAAGGGTGCAAGTTCAAACTTGCAAATTGCTTCCTCGAGATTCCGCACGATGCTCAAAGTCCTTTATATGAGGAACTATTGTTCTTAATTTTGGCTTTCTTATTAAGGAAGCTTCGAGCATCGCGGGGAATCGAAATTTTCGAAACAATTAAAACTTCGTAAAATCCGAACCGTTTGACCAATTCTCTCCAAATTGTATACAAACTTTAATTTTATAATACTCTATTGAAGAAAAAACCTGCGCTATATCTTGACATTTGCAATAATTCGAATCATTTGACGGTTTTTCGAAAATTTTGACAAATAAAATTAATAAAATCTGAACCACTTGATCGATAATTTCCAAATTCAATACCGACCATCCTCTCGTAATAATTTATTTATAAAAAAATTGTTTGCAACAATGTGAATATTTTTGCAAAATAACTTGGTCACAGATATTTTTTTATACGAAAATGCTGTAAATTTTTTAATTTTTTAGTAGTAATTCTGATAAAATTTGGCAACGTGGAACACCTTGAAAAAAGTTGGCGTTCGCGTCTGAGAAAATGAGAAAACCAGTGGTTGAATATCATAGATACAGCACCGATTAGGTACGAGGTATGTGTATGCGACAGTAAATCTCAATAAATGTTTTGAGTCTTGATTTGTCTATGCATGTGTCGCGCGGGGCTGGAGCGTGTCTACAAAAACAGCACAAAAAAGTGAAATATACGCGACAATGTATTATGTAAATTCAACATAAATTCGCGTAAAAAATTATATTAATTACATATCATTTTTAATTTTTTTTCCATGTATGTGAAAAATATTTTATGAAAATGGATATTCGACTTATTTCATTTTTCCTTTGCGGCAAAAAGCTATATACTCGAAATATATAATATAAAAATGTTTGCCACAAAAAACTTAATATCCAATTTAGGGGGCGTACGCAAATTACGTAACGTAGTTGGGGGGGGGGGGGGGGGGGTCGGCCAGGCGTTTCATCTACGTACGTGGGGGATGGGGCGGGGTGGGGTGAAAAAATTGGGGAATTTCGCGTTACGTAATTTGTGTACGCTCCCTTATCTCCGAAATATATGTCGAATACATGCAATATATATTTGTATATAGTTCATTTGCTTTTCCGTACGGGCGATTTTATTCAGTTATTGTAATTACTGGATGTATTTGAATAACCGATTGATCTGAAATACTCAATGAAGTAAATGACTTCATTGAATACTCGTTACGAAATGGAAATATCTTACCTGTTAATAGGTAGAAAAAACGTGGTTGAACTCTTTCAATAACGCTGCTGTTCACTGTTCACGTGGAAAATGTCGACTGATGCCACTGAGGCAGGTAGGGTAAACGTGTGAATACAGCGCCAAAAGTCGCATGAGATGGAAGAACACAACAAACTAATTTTCAATCTTTGCCTGTTGCTATGTGTCGCTTACCAGTGAAACGGGTGTTCAAGGCCACGTGGAAAAAATAATAAATGTGAAATATATGCGACAATATATTTTATAAATTCAGCATATATTCTGATTCAAAGTTATATTAATAATAAAATATAATTGTTGTATATTGTTTACCGCTTTCGCAGTAATCGACATATAGGGGCACGAAAAAATCGTGCCACGTTTGCAAAATGGCGGATCTAAAAAACATTTTTTTTTTTTTAATTAAAGCGATACTCGAAGATTTTTGGGGTCGCTGAATCCGAATGGGAACTCAGATTTCCGAAATTCAAAATGGCGGATTAAAAAAAATATATATACATTTTTTTTCAATGAAAGCTGATACTCGGAGGTTTTCAGGGTCATTGAATCCGAACCTGAACTCAGATTTTCAAAATTCAAAATAGCGGATCCAAAATGGCGGATCAAGAAAACAAAATTTTATTTTTAAAAAATGAAAGCTAACCCTCAGAGGGTTTTTGGTGTCGCTGAATCCAAATCTGAAATCAGATTGCGAAAAATCAAAATGGCGGATACAATTAACGGGTCGAAAGAAAGAACATTTTAATTTTTGGCGGATATAGTGGAATATAGCGGATGAAAAATTCGAAAAATCGTTTGATTCCGACAAAAGTATCTTTTGTTTTCAAGGTCGTTAAATTCAAACCTAACATAAGTTTTTACATATTTTCAACGGTGGATACAATATCGTGGATGCAAATTAAAAATATAATTTCATTTCGACAAGAGTGAAATGAAACTATAACCTATAAATAATAACCGAGAATACTTCGGCTTTTGAAACCATTAAATTCACATCTGGAGTTAAATATTCAAAATTCAAAATGGTGGTTAAAAAACAAAATTTAATTTGTTTGAAATAAAAGCTGATGCTCGGGGGTTTTGGGGTTGCTAAATTCAAACATCGTATTCAAATAATGAATTAGAACCTAGCGACTTCAAAATGGTTTCTACAAATCTAAAAAATTGTCAGATTAGGATGAAACTTGTGCTTCACATTTATTTCACTCAACTAAACTATATTTTTGTTTAGTAAACTTGGCGCGATCGTTAGATTTTGTCCTGATTTTTTTCTTTAATGTCTCATTTGTTCAATTTTTTTTCAATTCTTCGCCGACGTTTCAAAGCTCTTTTGAATTTCGAATATTTACGTTAACTTGGGATCGAGTGACGTCAACAATTTTCGAGTGAGAGATTTCGTTTCAATAAACTAACATTTAGCTTTTTTGGTCCACCATATTGGCTCCGCCATTTAGAATTTATAAAATTTGATATGGGATTTGAATTCAGTGACCCCAAAATCCCCGAGTGTTAGATCACATTTAAATATAGCATTCGATCGTTTTTTTTTTTTCGAAATTTTCGAAACAATCAGAATATTGATTTTTGAATTGTATTTATTGTTGAATTCAATAAATTGTACGATAAAAAAATATTTTTATTTTTAAATTTGATTCATCTTTTTGCATTGTTGTGTTATTGTTGATGCAACATATGCCAGAATATCATGATAGAATCAATTGAGGGGTTACGTGGGTTTCGAAGCGAAAAAAAATGTTCTCTATTAAAAAAAAAATAATATATGCATTTTTCAATTCAAAATGTTAAGCACATAAAAGAGAAATATTTCAATAATATTTTTTTTTTATTATCAAAAAATTTGGAAAATTCAGCCGGTGGGACCTGGTTTCCGGAGATCCCTAAAAAACGGTGGACACAATTTCTCAAAGACTAATGCACCTCTCTTATTGAAATTTTGCACACTTCTTCAAAATAGCATTGACTAATTATTGAAAGAAGGTTTTTTGTTTCGATTGCTACTAATTTTACAAGAGTACACGCAGTGTAAATTGTACCAAAAATTGAACTATTTTGCCTACAACTCGGCCAAAAAGTAAAATTTCAATTAAAAAAAAATCCTTCGTCCAATGACTAGTCAATGCTATTTTGAAGAAGTGTGCAAAATTTCAATAAGATCGGTGCATTCGTTTTTGAGAAATCGTGTCCACCGTTTTTAGGGGTCTCCGGAAACCAGGTCCCACCGGCTGAATTTCCCAATTTTTTAATGAAATTTTTGCTAATTAGCTTTGAATTGCTGCTTTTTTATGTGCTTAACATTTTACATAAAATAATTTATATATTATATTTTTTTAATGGAGAAAATATGCATTTTTTGGCTTCGAAATCCACGTAACCCCTTAAGACAAAATTATCACGTTTAGGCTTGGTGCCAGTTTCTCCCACGATTCCCGTATTCAGCCGAGGTGCCCGTTTTTCCCCACTGTCCATTTTTCCCTTATCTCCCCAGCCCCCCCCCCCCCCCCCCCCCACAAAGTGGACGATACCGCGCTTCACACCAGCCCAACGCTCACTGCAAACACGCACAGTCACTCTCCTTGTTACTCACACAGTCACCTATCTAGACGCACACACAGGACTTCGGAGAGGCATAACCACATCTACATTAATTTATGCATACCCGCTCACAACCGCTCTCTATGGGCCGGGCACAATCTTCATCCAGACACAGTCTTTCGCACATTTACTCACATCATCATCAAATAATTTAAACTCTATAAATGTAATCAATTTAAAAAAGTAACAACGTAATCACAAAAGTAATTGAATTACAAATGTAATTAAATTACAAAAATATTTTAATTACAAATGTAATTCAATTGCAAAAATATTTTAATTACAAATGTAATTAAATTGCAAAAGTAATTCAATTACAAATGTAATTAAATTACAAAAAGAATTCAATTACAAATGTAATTAAATTACAGAAGTAATTAAATTACAAATGTAATTCAATTACAAAAGTAGTTCAATTACAAACGCTCGAAGTAAATTGTAATTAAATCAATTATAATTACAAACGATCGAAGTAATTTGTAATTAAATAATTTCTAATTACAAAAGCTTGAAGTAATTTGTAATTAAATAAATTTGAATTACCAATGATCGAAATAATTTGTAATTGAATGATTTTTAATTACAAACGCTAAAAGTAATAAGTAATTAGATATGTAATTTCATTACGTGGGTAATTGCCTACGCCCATCTCTGATTCTCCCCATGCGGCTTTCCCTTTTTGTCTATTCGACGGCCGTATTGGACACTGGGCGCAACTTCTTAGAAAAGCTATGAAATAAAAACACGTAACGCGCCTTTAGCGCAACATCAGTCAGGCCCGGGAAGGTTTCCATCAGTCCGGTCGTAAAATTAAGAAGTATCAATAAGGGAGATGCATATGGAGGGATCCACGTAGCGCCTAACCGCTACGCTTTCCCCGATAAAAACCCGGTCACAAAAATAGACTCGTATGACTTCTGCATAAGAATCCATGAATGCGTCCTCAACGTTCTCTCTAAATACATACAACCAACATACGAATGAATCTCAGTAAGGCCCCGGAAAACTCCCAACGGCCCGATCGTAAAATTAAGTAGTACAGGAAAAGAATTCGTATGCGGAGAATGCAGATGCGCCCTCCTCCATAAAAACTTCCCACTAGATACAGGTTCACGCTTCCGTTACGTATGATATGGATGACTACTTCTATTCCCAAATGAAATGAGGTCAATACTCTATCTCTCCCACTCTATGAATTCGGGAGGCCAGGAAATCACATATAAAGAGAGCATACCAGCACTTCAAAATCTTGAGTTCAGTTCACTTCAGAGCACCTTCCGAGCAGTTCAGGGTAGTTCGTTCATTCCAAAAATCTACCGCACAGTCTATCGTTGTCGACTATCAAAGACAATCTATTGAAGTCACTAAGTCTATCAGTCCACGACGGTCTTCTAATTTTCTATCTACGTTTAAAGTCTTTAATCGAATTAGTCGCGTTCATACCGTCGAACTTAGAAAAGAATCAGTGTACTCGAAAACTGTACGCGTGCCACCGATACCATCTGCAACCGCCTCTGGCCCACTAGCGAAGGCCCTAAACTTTACGTCTGACACCCGCTACCGGAACGACAGGGTCGACACTGAAAGAAACCATCAATGTAAGCGAACCACATTTTAACACTCTTTGTACTCGAGCGTTAATAGAATTAGCCAAATTGGCTGATTCCAAAAAATCAACGGTTAATTAGAAACGAGTTATTTCCAAATAATCGGATTATTTCCATAAATTCCTTAAAAAAACCTTCCTTCTTCCAGCACATCCTCTTTTTACCCTCATCCCGTGCTATTGCGCTAGGCGCAGGCATGAAAGAGGGAACCACACTTTATATGCCCACGTCCCCTCCGGACGTGACAATAGACTTAGTTTTGACAAACTGAACATCTCATTTCTAATAATTCTGCATGCCTGGTTCAGTAACTGATGCGATGTTATAATTTGAAATAATCTAAGTGAATCAATTGTTGCAAAAGTTAGAAGCGGTAGGAACATTTTTCCAAGAAAATCGTGTGTCTTCCCGAGCATTTTTTCTCAACTATGCACGCCAAGCCATTGCACAGCATTCACAGTGATATATATATATATATATATATATATATATATATATATATATATATATATATATATATAATCATGATTCAAACTTTGTATTATAATAGTAATATGGTTTCTTAAAATAAAATGTTGAGAAAAATAGTATTTCTAGGGTTTGACAGTTTTGTGTACGTTTCTAATAATCTTGCTTGGCTTTTGCATAAGAAGTGATTTCACTTCTTTAGTACGTTTGAATTGCAAAAGGAATAATGTAAATAAAAGGATTGGTTGAAAATAATCACAAGTATTTCGAGGTTAATTAGAATTTTGTAGATAGTGAAACGACGGATAATTTTTTCGAGTGCACTTTTCATTACTTATATATATACACCCTTGACCAAAAGTATAAAGCACCCTGTAATTTTTCTATCGGACAAAAAATTGAATATCTCTCCGAAAGAAAATCGTAAACCGATTTACTAAACGGCGATTTGAAGACGATAAAACCAGCTTAATTTTTGCGATTTTTTTGTACCCGGTACGTCATATTGAAAATGCCGGTTTCTCACGATTTTCGCGGATTTTCTCACGCATAGGGTGCGGGACATAGAAAAAATAGCAATGTCACCATTTAGTGATAAAATCTTTTAAAAAGAAACTGTTTTGTTAGTTTTTTTTATTTGGCTATTTTTTTTATCAGAGTAATTATTTTTTTCTTGAAAAAAACGACATCTTTCCGGCATCATGCGGCGTAACTTGAAAACCATGAGATTTGGAATATTAAGTCTAAGGAGTATAAAGTTTTATTTTTATTTTGGAGTCACTACATTTTTTTCCAAAATTTATTCGTATAGCTAGTTTTGGTTGATAGTCGACGATTTGTCTTATTCCTGTATTGCTGTTACTTTGAAACAGAGATGTTTTAATGAAAATATCAAGAGAAGAAAAGGTACATACACCCTTGGCCACAAGTATTAGGCACCCCTATAAAATATTAACATTTTAAAAAGTCCATAAAGCTATTACAATTGCGTTGAACTAAAACTAAGATGGCATCATCAAGAATAAAATTAAACAATAAAAAACCTCTTTTGGTAAATTGAAAAACATCTGGATGGTAAAAATGCTAAACATGTGCGTTTTTTAAATTTCGACAAAAACTTTTACCAGTCTTCAATTGCTAGTCTGAGAGTGGAGGAGCCTTTTTCTCCGCTTTCATTAGTAATGATTCTGCCTAACAGTGGTCACTTTATTTTTCACGATTATCTTCGATTTGACTGACTGTCAGTTTTCATTCGCTTAACTCTATATAAGCTCAGGACTTCACTTGATTCGTACTACCTACAAATAGAATTATGTATCTTTTACATAAAATTATAATATAAAATTATGTACCTTTTCTCCTCTTGATATTTTCATTAAGGCATCTGCTCACTTTACAATTTTCAAAAAATCGAATTGTTTTATTACATTTTTCGAAAGTATACATATCCAAAAGTATCATACTCAAATTTTATGAAGATCGGAGGAGTCTAACTGTATTTATGTGTGATCTTTACTACCTGAGCACGTTCATCTGCTCCGCATGGAGGGGTGCCGCGTAGCTGGCTTTATACACTTGAGCAGTTACTACCTTTTATGAATCTAGTACCGCTGCTTAAGTCTATTCATTTATGGTCTTTTATTCTTTGAAATGAACCTTTACACGTGCATTTTTTGGAGGGAAAAGTAACTGTTTTCAGTTACTTTTCCCTATGACACTATACTATGACACTATACTGGATTTTCAACATCCGTCGAGTTTGAAACTTCGCAACGACAACATCTCTGTGCTCGTGATTGTAACAATGGATAAAAAGTCCTCGCAAGAAAATGTTGAACGCGAAGATGTTCAAGACATTTTGAAACCGATGTACAAAGATTTTAGCAAGGAAGAATTACTTGAACGATGCCTTGGCGGAAATATTCAATATAACAACGAGAGTTTAAATAACTTCGTGTGGGCAATGTCACCTAAACACATCTTCAGTGGATAAAAATAGTTGAAATTGCTTGCAAACGGCTGATTGCATTTTCAACAAAGATTTACAACCGGTTTTTAAGATTTTGGAGGAGATGGGCGTCAAACTCGGCCCGATCGCTGCACAGTACGTCACTAAACGTGATAGTGAGCGTATACGCGTAGCGAACCGCCGCATCTGCGGTGTCTGAAAAGAAGCCAGAACAAAAGGCAGACACGCTATTTTAGTTGAAAATGAACACTATGGCGAAGTAGAAGGCATACTCTGTAGTGCAGGCATCGCTGCTTAAGCACAGGTAAGATTTTTTACGATCTTTCATTTTAAAAGAATCTTTAAACGCGTTTTTCTCACAACAACGTTTTTTAAAGGCTTGTTGATAAAATCTTCGAAACTACTGAACCGAACCTTATGAAATTTTAACCACATATTCTTTACTATAGCTATAGCGTATATCAAGGATTTTTTAAATGTTGATATTTACTAATTTTTTTTTGCCAAAACCAGTGCAAAAAAGCACGTTCTTTTTTGTTTCTTCGAACATTGTCCGCCGTTTTGTTATTTTTGCATATATCAAAAACAATATTATATGCGCTATAGCCATTAATATACTAAATCTAAAACCGTTTGATTTTTTTGTTTCAGATGATCCATCTCCGAGATTTCATCAACAGCGCAGACCTACTATTTGTTCGGACATTTTTTAACTACCATTTTCGTCTATAAATAGTGAGATAAATAAAAAAAAATTAATGTATTTCGGACGTGTATTTATTAAGTGTAACAACTTTTATATCAATATCTATAATATAAACCTATAAAAAAGTCACGAAAATAGCCTTGTTTAGCGTCGAAAGTGAAAAGACGCCTGACAACATCTTTGTTTCACAGTAACGGCAATAGATTAATGAGCCAAATCGTCGACTATCAACCAAAATTAGCGATACAAAGAAATTTTGGAAAAAAAACATATTTAAAAAAATGTAGTGACTCCTAAATAACAAAATACAACTTTTTCCTTCTAAATATTTCAAATTTCTTACTAAATATTTCAAGTTTCGGAAACCTGCCGCTTTTTCGATAAAAAAAAACTAAATTATCTAGCGAAAAAGAATCGCAAAATTAGTTTTTGTTACCGAAACTAAAGCTAACGGTTTCCTATTCAAAGAACTTATCACTAAATGGTGAGATTACTATTTTTTGTAAGCCCAGCACGCGATTCTGCAAACTATGAAAATCGTAATAAACCGGCATTTTCAAAATAACGTACCGGTTACAACAAAAATCGCAAAAATAAAGAAAGAAAAATGAAACTAGTTTTATTCTCTTCAAAACGCCGTTTGGTAAATTGGTTTACGATTTTTTTCGCAGAGAGATTCATTTTTTTTCCGGGTAGAAAAATTACAGGGTGCTTTATACTTTTGGCCAAGGGTGTATATATAAACACGTTATTGAAAATTACCAACTTAGATAGCTTTATAAGTATTGAATTGCCTTCATCATCATAGGTATAGTATAGCAAACAGCTGTCCCTTACTTAAACTTTATGTGACCTTGAAAAATCCTTACCACCTTAACCTGAGAACAAAACAGAGTTGTCCAAATCGTATGTCCTTTGAAGTAATAAAACTTTTCTCTCAAACTGTTTCATTAAATATCAATACTTCCGGAGATACTTTAGGTGGTAATTTATAGTGACACCCTGAATATATATATATATATGTGTGTGTTTACATTAATATGGTCGTATTAAATGTTTTATTCAAAACAGAGTTTCAAATTCCGTCGAACCGCATCGAATAAATTCGAAGAAGGTAGAAATGTAACTGTGTAAATGGACTGGTGAGTTTTGATGAAAAGGTCTTTGTTACTCTTCCCTTTCTCTCTCTGTCTTTCCCGCCCTTTCTCTCTTAAGTAAGTCTTTTTCTCTCGTTGACGGAAATCAGAACGGTTTTAACTGGAAAACTTTGTGTATTTCTGAAATCATATTGCCCTTTCCATCCAACGAGAAATTCGCTTTTCAGGATTCCGTATATAAATGTTATTTAAGGCATGGAATGGTCTATCTTTCCCCTCCTTTCATGCCTCTCACCCCACTCTGTAGGGAGATTTTCTTCCACTCGTTCTGCATCACCACTGCCGTAATAACAGCGGGCCAACCTTGTCTACACACACACACACACACACACACGCACACACGCACGCACGCACGCACGCACACACACTCACACACACACATACGCACGCACGTACGCACACACACTCCATGCCAAAATTTTGGGTACACCCCACGAAATTCCGACCCGCACTAAAAGTTTGATAACTTAGTGAAAAATAGAGATAATCGAATTTCGAAAGCGGCATTTAAAAAAAGACATATTAAGCTTCATTTTGCTTTTTTAGAAAAAAATTTGCGATTTTTTGTTAGCCCGGTGCACCCGTTTCAAAATGGCCGTTTTTTAGCTGTTTTCAATCGGTTGCACAGCTTCTAGAAACTTTTTTCGTTAATTTTTTTGGAATATCCTTGAAGCGGTAGCCAATAGCTTCAATTTTATTTTTTTGAAAATTTCGTGCGATTTTTTTTTGGAATTATGATTGTTTTTACCTAAAAACGACCATTGTCAAAAAAAGCAGCGCAATTAAAAAACTTGTAGGTTTAAATAAAATCGTCAAGAGGGAAAAAAAGTTGCGTACAATCATGCTAAATCGACTAGAATTTTTTCAAAATTTTCGTTCGAATTTTTCTTTCTTAACTATTTTGGGTCGAACCTCTAATAATTTAAGTGGCTCAAACTGATAGATTATTGAGTTGGGGCTCAATTATGATGGGAGAAAATCTTCTTATTTTAACATTTTGAGGCTTTTACAATGTTTTCAAAAAATTTTGCCACATTTTTTTGGTCGAAATTTGAAAAATTGTAAAAAAACGAGAAAGAAAAACTAATTTATATTAATTGTCTTACTTTATTTAAACGAATTTCTCGTCGAAAAAGCCGCATTTTGCTTTCAGCACGCATTAACGAGTCGCGGCATTCTGTCGATAATTTTATCGATCTCTGCCTGCTCCAGGAAAAACCATGCCTCTTGCAATTTACTCCACAAATCTTCGGCGGATGTAGGGCAGGTCATCCGTATTTTTCGATTGAAACCCAAAGCAGTTCGATTGAACCCAAAGCAGTTTCCCAAACCCAAAGCAGTCTCGATTGAACCCAAAGCAGTTCGATCGGATTCAGATCTGGCGATTGTGTTGGCCACACCATGTTTACAATGACGCGGTCAAACACGGCGGTGGATCCATTATGGTATGAGGATGCTTCTCTGGCCATGGTATCGGAGACCACGCGATTCCGTCTAGTCTCCGAACGATCGGTCCGGGCCTCAAAATGCAGCAGGATAATGATCCAAAGCATACCTCTTGCCTCTGCAAACAATATTTGGAACAAAAGGCAAAAAATCGCGTCACTCGTTAATGCGGTGCTGCAAGCAAAAAGCGGCTTTTTCGACGACAAATTCGTTTCAATAAGGTAAGACAATTAATATAAATTTGTTTTTCTTTCTCGTTTTTGTTTACAATTTTTCAAATTTCGATTAAAAAAATGTGGCAAAAATGTAGAAAACATTATAAAATGCTCTAAATGTTCAAATAAGATTTTCTCCCGTGATAATTGAGCCCAAACTCAATAATCTACGAGTTAGAGCCACTCAAATTATTAGAGGGTCGACCCAAAATAGTGAAAAAAACATTTCGAAGGAAAATTTTGAAAAAATTCTAGTCGATCCAGCATGATTGTACGCAATTTTTTTCCCTCTTGACAATTCCATTTAAACCTCAAAGTTTTTTAGTTGCGCTGCCTTTTTTGAAAATGGTCGTTGTTAGGTCAAAACAATTATAACTCCCTCAAAAACATTTAATTGAAGCTATTGATTACCATTGCAAGGATATTAAAAAAAAAAACATAACGAAAAAAAATTCTAGATGCTGTGCAACCGAGTGAAAACAGCCAAGAAAAAGTCAAAAAACGGTCATTTTCAAACCGGTGTACCGGGCACAAAAAAAATCACAAAATTTTTCTATAAAAGGAAAATGAAGCCTGATATGTCCTTTTCAAAATGCCGCTTTGGAAATTCGATTATCTTACATTTTGACTAAGTTATCGAACTTTTAATGTGGCTCGGCATTTCGTGGGGTGCACCCAAACTTTTGGCCTGGAGTGTTTATGTATAGTTCACACCGACGGGGAGAGAAAACAATAATAGAAAGGAGAGAAAGCGATGGCATTCACGAATCGGAAACACCTACCAAGTATACGCAAAGTTGAGGTTGAACTTTCGAAATAAATGAAAGGGAAGAGGGGTGCGCGGATAAAATTGTAATGTGCGCGGAGATAGCGGAATTTATATGTCCCTGCTATCGCTGTCGTCCGTGACACGAAGCAAGTGTGTGAAAGTAGGAGAGAGAGAGAGAGAGAGAGAGAGAGAGAGAGAGAGAGTTCTAAACCATTTTATTTTTTACAATTTTTTCATTATCCTTACAGCTAAAAATGAAATATGCACTCAACTTACGCATTCTGTTACGCACAACGCGAGTAGAAAGAATAAAATAAGGAAAATTCATCGTATTCATGCGTAGATCTTTTCGTCTTCCGTGCACGCAGCGCCGGCGAATGAGCTTCCGCAGACTGCGCTTTTTTATTTCTCGTGAATTTTTCATATCTTTTGCCATTTTTCATTCGGTCGCTGCGAGTGACACTTGTTAGAAAACAAAAACCCGTATGTGGCTGCAAAAAAGGGACTAGAAAAAATTCAAACCAGTTAAATGCGAGAAGATATTGTGTTGCTGTGCAAACACGCAGAATGAGGTCAATGTTGGCTTCAACAACAGTATGTTGCAAACGGAAGGAGAATGGAATTAAGGAGCTTGTACGAGGTTCAATGTCGCGAATATGATTTTTTATTGCATACTTTGATAACCTAGGGTATTAACACATTTGCAACATAGATTTTTCGAAAATGCTACGAAGTGACGGAGTTGTGACGATTTTTGTAAGGGTCAGATCGCCCAATGCGCTACGGCGAACCACCTCGCTGGGGTTTGCCTTTTGTCTTTTGTGCTTTTCTCGAAGCTGCGCTTTCTGAAACGATGTACAGTACTACCTCTCTAAGAGAGCCCTCGCTAAGAGAGAATTTCCCCGCTGTTCCGCTTGAGCGCATTTTATGGCTTCCCCCACCTAGCTCGAGCTGTCCAGTGTACCCGAGGCCTCTCGAGTTTGTCGCGGACAACTCGATAAGAGATCGCGAGCGATTTCAGAAAATCGCACGTCGCACGATTGTCAAATGGATAATATTCCTTTGTATAATAATATATACGTTTAAGCCGTAAAGTCGGAGAAAAAAACATGCACCATAATTAAATTTCAAGTAGTAATTTAATGCAAGTAAAATATATTTTAATAGACATTAACACAGCATAGAATATTATTGATATTGATAAAAATTATCGAGGCTACATTATACTAGAGATATGTTTATGAGTAGTAGTAATAAATGCAAATATCGTACAGCATATACAATATGTATGTATCATAACATATATACTATACATCAGTATAGAGTCCTGTTGACGTCCGCAAGAATCGTAGAGACGGCTTCATTTTCGTGATCTGCTGATGTGCTGGGCTGATCACCAATTTTGTTGTTGCAATAATATTGCAACAACAAAATATACCAAACAGCAGAATAAAAAAAACGCGAAGAAAAAGAAAGATTTACACATCAATATTCAATGAGATATACTTACGCATGAAACGACAAAACGCCAGTACACTTTCCGCAACTCGTTTACAGTTTTCTCAACACTTTCGTTCGCGCTCTCTTATCGAGTTCGAGTGGAGAAACACATACACGCTACCACATGCGCGATTTTAGAGCGCGCTAACCTAGCGGTGGGGGAAGGCTTCGGCGGCGAATTTCTCGAGAATTTCTTCCCCTAACCGCCCTAGACCGCTCTCTTAGAGAGGTAGTACTGTATGTCATATCTCAAAATGTATTCGTCCGATTAATTTTAAATTCGGAAAAAGCATAGTTTACAATATTTTATATCGTATAATAGGATGATTTTTAATATGTTTATCCGTTTTGTTACTAAAAAAATGGTTAAAGTTTACACATTCACATGGTGTGTCAGGCCAACCACCTGACATGTTGATAACACGCACAAACACGTCCGATGGACACACGGGTGATGCCAATGACCAGATGCTCTATGAACGAGTCATCCTGAAAAAGCGGATGCACGGGGTCCCTATGAACGGGCTCCCCCGAAAAGCGAAAGCTCGGGGTCCCTACCAACGAGCTCATTAGAAAAGCGAGAGGGATGAATGGGTGTTAGGATGAAGGATATGAATGACGGGGGGCTCAATTTGGGCACGCCCTGTATGACTGTCGGACAAATGCGGGCGAATGAACCGGTAAATATCACTAAGTCGGACACGCGATAACGCGCTCACTTGACACCGGGGGGACATCACCGGGTCTCCTGCGCCGCCCTCTGTGGCTGGCGGTCTTCGTGCGAAGCGCCGGAGCGTACCCTGAGAAAGCTAGGCTTGATGCTCCTGGGCCGCTGGATAATACAGGGGCCCGGGTCCGCTTGGCCAGATGGACTGGGCTGCCCACGGTCTTGCATGCAAGTCTGGAATCTCCGGCGTTTTTGCATGGTGGAAAGTGTCATCGTTAGTGAGGCAAAAACGTAGTTCCTCATTTATCCACTGGAAGCGCTGGCAAGTAAAAGTAGTCTTGTAGATATAGATATACAGTAACGGAAAAATAACCTGCTGACAGCTAGTACATGTGTGCACAACATTTCTAGAAATCTAGACTACCTGAAACGCTCCGAGAGAACAGCATAGTGTGGACCCGGTCTTATCCTCCGCTATATTTGATTGAGGACGCGCCAGTTCGCCTATCAACAAAACCAAAAACGGCAAAAACAACTTTTTGCAAAAAACAAACTCGCCAAATTGACACATCAATCACAACGGTGCCTTTTAAACATACACAATGCGTTCATTAATTTTTTTATTCCTCTTCCATTATAATTATTTTAAAGTTCTTATTAACATTGTTATAAAGCAAAAATAAAAATAAATGTTCCCTAGGAGTTTCCAGACCTGTATGTAAGACCGTGGTGGGGAGTGGCAGATAATGGGGCAAACGGTCAGTTCTCGCTTTTGTCACCCGAAGCGCTGCTGGGTAGCAGTTAGCCAATCAGACGCAGGTCCGAACAGTTGTGCAAAGGCGCAGATTTTCCGTAATCAACATAGAGTCTGTTCGGATTAGCTACACTTTCTACAATAGTAATAGATATAGTAATAGAAAGTCCTCAGAAGGTGTAAGAAGTGTAGAAAAGTGTAGCCAAAACGAACAGACCCAATATTTGTAAGCGCGATATAAATGGAAAATGATTGAGTATTTTTCACTGCTGAACCCCCGGGCAGAATGAGAATTATTATTTCAGTAGACTATGTTTCTTGAATGTTCGATCTTCTGTAATATTTTCATTTGGTTTTTCGCGACTTGAGTAGATGAGGTATGAACAAATTTGTGCGCCTTAAGATTTTCCCTTATAATTAATGTTTATTCTTAGTAGATTAAATTCCTTATTTGTTTCTACAATATTTATTTTTTCGTTTTTTAAGAATGTTAATAAGAACCTGAAAATAAATATAATGGAAGAGGAATAAAAAATTTATGAACGCATTGTGTGCGTTTAAAAGTCACCGTTTTGGTTGATTTGTCATTTCGGCGAGTTTGTTTTTTGTTACAAAAAAATGTTTTTGCCGTTTTTGGTTTTGTTGATATGCGAACTGGCGCGTCCTCAATCGGTAGCGAAGGATAAGGTCGAGTCCACACTATGCTGTTCTTCCAGAGCGTTTCAGATAGTTTAGATTTCTAGAAACGTTGTTGTGCACACGTGTACTGGCTGTCAGCAGGTTATTTTTGCGTTACTCTATATCTATATCTACAAGACTACTTCTCCTTGCCAGCGCTTCCAGTGGATAAATGAGGAACTCCATTTTTGCTTCACTAACGATGACACTTTCTACCATGCAAAAACGCCGGAGTTTCCAGATCTGTATGTAAGACCGTGGGGCTGCCTCATCAGCTAGCGAAAAATCCCCATGCTGTTGAAGTCCCGGGTGGCGCCCAGATTAGGCCATGCAGCTGTAGCGAGGGGCCCCGGTGAGGCCACCGGTGTCCACTTCGTGGCGGTCCGTGGCAGTGGTGAGGTGGTGGCCCGGCGTGTCTCTCCAACGCTCACGTTCACACAAAAAAGAGGAAAGGGAGGAATTTCGAAAAACAAATGAATACGCAACAAATAGAAGAAAAAAAATAAGCGCATCAAAGTATGTAGGCTTTCCAAACCTGATGAGGACAGGAGAGACTACGACAGACGAACGGGACAGAAGACTGTACCGGCTACGCCCGTGGCTGAGACGGCCGAGGCCAGGATGCGGACACAGCTACAACTGATCCGTAAATGTCTAGTAAAGATGGACGAAAAGGCACGCGTGCAGAGAAATATTCGCACCGTGCTCACAATAAACATGGCCAGGATTAGAAAGGCTGCGGACGAGGCATGCCATGAATGCGATAGAATGCACGTGATCGGGACTGTCGATGAAGAGTGTGGTGTGGACAGATAGACGATGCCACAGACGAAAGGCCAACGCGAGACCACGAGATCAAGCCCGAATCTTTGTCGACACCATTGCAAACAGTAGTTCGAAAACAGAAAGGAAAGTCGGTCCTGTACAGCGGGTGTACAGTACCGACCGAAGACAAAAATTCCCTCTGTACTGTCAGCGAGGCCGACAGCAAAAAAGGATGATGAAGGCCGAACAGCCCGGAGATCCGGTGTTGGAATGGTTCTCATGAAGGGCTAACACCACTGTACAATTTTTAGAAAATCGATGTTTAAAATAGATTAGGGGATGCTTTGAACCTTCTAGACTATAGGGCAAAAAGTGTATTACTTGAACGAATTTTTTTTTCCTTGAAATTTCGTGCTCTTCCCCACGCCCGTTGGACTGCTCCGAAACAACTAAGCCTAATGCCTTACCTTTTAACTTCTGACTTCTTTAATACACTAACAGACGGTGTTAAAAAGTGCTTATGTTCAGTTAAACGGATTTCCAAACAAAAGTACGTTAGCGTAGCAACAATAGTCTAGCAACAGTACATGTACACAAACAAGCAGTTAGTGTCACAACAGTACATGAACAAAAACGACGTAATTTTCTCGCTTGCAATCACGATTTTCGTGTTCAGTGCTGGTTTTTGACAGATTACTTATAATCTCATCGTGCTGATAAGTTACAATGAGTGGCGCAAAATTGTACTCGGGCAGGAAAGGTACCAAAAAATCGTATCCAATACGGCGTCGGAGCAATGCGTTATCGAGATGGCCGTTGAATAGATTTGAGAGCGATTTGGAAGGAGTCAGTGGTTCTGCCAAGAAATTAAAAGTTTGTGATGAAGATTTGGATATTAACTCTTCATTCGGCTATATAATTATACATTTTTTGCCACTTTCTCTGTCATTTCGCAACATGTGATGTTTAACACGTGCAATGCAGATATTACGTTTAATGAATGAAGTGCTCGGGGCTTAGGCTTCAAAATAGTTATCGCTCGCCCGATGTACCCAGAAGTTGTCATTCCAAGTAGTAAATTGCCACGACCGATATTTCAATCTTTTAAGGTAGTACGTGCACGAACCTTCTCATTAGAAAAAAAATTGATTTTTTTATATGCTGTAGTAGAGACATAAAAAATGACGTCCGCGAAAACTCTGCAGGCCTTACCGGCTAAATACGATAGTAATTAATTCACGAAATCAATGCATTTAACCCGCACCATATAGGGAATCCGTGCGGATCGAACTTTGGAACGGAAATAATAATAGTTCCCGATCAGATCAGACCTATGCGAAAAACGACGAATAACAAGAAAACTGTGGCGATCACGTATGTTCCATAAAAAATATAGATTACGGGACATTTCGAGCAGATATCATCGATTCAATCGACGTATTTTTGCGTTCGCTCGCCGCCTCTGCCATCTCTCTTGTTACAATATGCACATTACACATACACTACAACACTCGATTACACATACGGTAAACAAACACATGCTTGACATGTATCGAAAGCACCTGAATACAGGGTTGCCTACACAATATTGCTAGAATTGTGAAATGGCCGCCTGTGACAACTCAAGTCAAATCTGATTGCGATTTTACTTCACTTACCAAACCATAATACAAACAGTTATCACATGCGCTTCTCAAATAATTATTTTCTTTATCATGTTTATTATTATACCCAGATACATTATATTTTGCTTTCTTCAGATTCGATAATTTATAGATTTGCTGTTAACTAGTCAATCCGCTAGTACTACCTTAACGACAAATTAGTGGATATGACGTTGGTCGCAACGGCAATCGTATGAGACGTTCAGTATGAAGAAAGCAGCACAAGAAGAGAAAAAGAAACGTTAAGAAAGTGGACAATTTGAACGGTTTCTGGTGAATGGACGATTGAACTGTTTCCGGTGATGGTTCGTGGCGGAAACGCGGGTTTTCGTCAGTTTTCGGAATCACGTCATTGATTGGATGGTTAACAGGCAAAATAGTCGATTTTGAAGTGAAGTCAACGTTCTGTAAGTCTTGCAAGCAATGGAAGAGTACATTAACAACAACTGAGTATGACGAATGGCACAAAATACTATCGATGAATAATCGTTCAAAATCCGTATCAAAATTTTCGAGTACAAAAAAGAAGTGTATCGATCACTGACTGAGCACTCTGACCAAAAAAATTGAACGGTCTCGAAGGAAAAGGTAAACCAGCTGCCAAATTAATTGATGAATCAACAATTTATTATGGTTTGGCAATACGGCGGAATCTGAACTCCTTGGAAAATATGAAAAATAAAATCTGGCCGACCTTATTTCACAAGTTGTCAACCGGCGAAAATCCGCAGCACGAGAAGTGCTCAAAGTCTAGGTGTGACTGGACGAAGGCACAAATAGCAGATTCCTTGGACACCTTCCATCATAAGCCGCTCTGTGAGAAAGTTTTTGAAGCCATCTAACCGATTTATGAGGACCTGGAGCCGAGACGAGTTGCTAAACAGTTGCTTGGGAGGCTACGCGTAAAATGGCACGAAAGTCTCAATGCTACTGTTTGGAATTTAGCTCGAAAATCTGATTCAAATGGCAAAAAAATCTTCAATGTAGCGACTCATATTGCTGTGTGCAATTTCAATGATGGTCCGACTAATTTCGACGGATCATAAAAGCTTTGGAAACTGATATTGGCGTCCAACCATACATTTTTTGTCTTAAAGCCGATGCTAAGCGGATCAAGTACGCTGAGCTGTCTGACAGATGCGGAAAAAGAGGCTCGCTCTACCTTAAAATATTTGATGAAAGATAATGAGGAAGAATATTCGAACATAGAAGGGCAGCTTTATGGTCCTGGGATAGCAGACGAATGGTATAAAATGTTAAATAGTTGAATTTTTCATTTGTTTATGTCTATAACACATTTTTAAACTTTAAACGCGTTTTTCTCAAAACATGATTTTTCAAAACGGCATGCAGCCTAACTCCAACAATTTTCATTCTCTTTAATCGAATTTGTTTACAATATGTACGATATAACATTTTGAAGTGAAAAGCGTACGGGGTTTTCGATAGGTTAATTTAAACATTGTTTAGTAACAAATGATTGAGCCGAAATCATTGTGTCGAGCCCATTGTGTTGAGCCGAATCTTTGTGTCGAAAATTGAACGTCTTAATTCAAATACTTGCCAATCACACAAAGATAAATCTTTTTTAAATCCCCTATGTATTTCACTAGCTATAAATATGTAGATTAAGTGTTTTTTTTTCCAGATTCAAATTTGCACCAGCTACACCGCGAGCTGCCAAATGCCTCAATTTTAACATGACCCGCGAGAATGGCTCCAGTGTCGCTATATTTAAATATTTGTCAATGATAATTTTTGTTCTCATACGTAAATGTATGCTTAATCATTTTTTTGAATATTATTGTTCTGTTACCTTGTTTTCCATCCATTTTTTTTAATCGTCTTTTTAGGCTGTTACAGTGCTATTAGCCCTTAAACGCATCGGTGGAAAGACGTACGTGGACACACTACGACGTATGAAAGCCGTTGACCGTTTTACCGAAAAGCTGCAGGTCAATGGCTACCGAATGACGAAGGATGAAGGTGTCCTGCTCCGTATCTAAAGCGGGGCGGGAGACAGACCAAACTTCAGGGACAACCTTCGGCAAGTCCTGGGGGGAGATGCACAGGTACGATACATGACTACCGAATGACGAAGGATAAAGGAGTCCTGCTCCGTAACAAAAGTGGGGCCGGAGACAGACCATACTTCCAGGACAAGCTTCAGCAAGCCCTGAGAGGAGACGCACAAGTACGATATATGAATTCCAACGTACAACTGGACATACTGGACCTGCACTGTGTGACGGAAAAAGAGGAAGTAACGGAGGCACTGCGACAAGAGACGAACGACACAAGGGATCCGAAGGTTCATATATTTGGCCCAAACAAACAGGGACAGTATCTGGTTGTGTGCGAGAATAAATAGGACGCGGCGAACGCTCTACTCAAGATGAGGCGAATTAAGATAGAATGGATGAATTGTCGCGTCAAACCTAGGATGAATGTGACAAGGTGCTACAAGTACCTTGAGTACGAACACATTAAGACGAACTGCAACGGAAAAGCCAGGGCGCAGTTCTGCTACGAATGTGGCAAGACGGCGCGAATACTTCGCCCACTTGGATCAGAAGCATCGGGATGCGCGTGCTCGACAGTGGAGCGGGTAACGATTACGTCTGGGTGAAGGTAGGCGCTCTGACTTACGATAGGGTCTACCTGACCCTGAACTGTTCCGCTGGAGACTTCGAGGACAAGACGGGCAGACTGGAGGACGCTTTGAGGAAACTACCAGACCACTCAATAGTTGCGAGGGACCTTAACGTGAGAGCGATCAAGTGGGGAATATCCAGGACGAATAGATGCAGACATCTGCTGCTGGGAATGGCAGCAAGACTGAACCTGCCAGTGGCAAATACCAGACGCATACCGACGTACATAAGACCGGGGGTGGGCTTCTCGATACCAAATATGACAATGATCTCGGTCAGTATTCTACCGCTAATAAGGCGACTGGGGGTGAGTGATGACTACACGGCCAACGATTACCAATACATCGTGTTTGAGGTGGCGGGGCCCACAGTGTCGCGACGCAACGGTTCAGACCGAGCAACGCGGTGGAACGTACGCACACTGGACAGCAAGAGGTTCTCGACGGTGTTACTTCAAGCAGCCGCACCCTCAGAAACTGTACCGAACGAACTGACAAGACGTACAAGAACCGAACGACTCGTGGATGAGACACTGAAACTGACGAGACGGCTATGCAAAGCTTCAGTGCCGTGCAGCTGGGGATACTCCTTGGGAGGCATCCGGGAGGTATTCCTAAAGGAAAAAGAAAGCTGCATATGCCGTCTTCCTATAGACGACTGACAATGCGTCTTCTGGACCCGATGGGTAAAGTTTCCGAACTTTTACAGAATGTGAGACCAAGACTGACAGACGTGATAAGGGCGGCCGGGAGGTTATCTGAAAATCAGCACGGCTTTCACAAGAAGCGATCGACGATAGAGGCAATCCGCAAGGTCATCGGGACCGGCCGGAGGACGGATGAGGCGTGGCAAGCGGCAAGGCCCCTGTCCTACTAATCACTCTGGGCGTGAGAAACTCCTTCAACTCGGCTAGGTTGGAAGATATCTTGGGGGCGCTAGAAGACGCTCTCCGGATTGCGCCTTACCTCCTCCGGGTACTGAGGGACTATCTCAACGACGTACGAATCACGTACGAGACGGAGGAAGGACAGGAGACCAGGAGTATCACCTCACGACCTATGAAACGTGATGTACCACAGCCTGCTGTGGCTAGTGATGCCATGCAACGAATCGCTCGTCTTTTCCACTGATGACGTGGCGGCAGTGATTGTGGAGCGCAGTGCGGACCCGAAGCAGCTGACTTTAAACCAAGCATAAACCAAAAAATAGGCTATACGTTTTTTTTTTGTTAATATCTGCGCAACCCGATTTTTAAGGGCTGGGATACATCCTCAAAAATTGGGGTGCTTTTCGTTTTCCATCGATAACGTTTTAACGGTACGAAATATGAAAAAAAAAAATTGCAACACTGTTTATTTTTGCGTGTACTATACATTGGAGATGAGAACGAAAACGTTATCGACGAAAAACACCCTTATCTTCGAGGGTGCATTTCACCCTTAAAAATCGGGTTCAACAGATATTTAAAAAAATACGCGTTGCCTATTTTTACCCATTCTCCAATCATGCCAAATTTAATCGAAATTAGAGAGATCGACCTCGCAACCTTTCCTTGTAAGGATAGCGTGCGCCTACAGGACCATCACAGCGAAGACGTCTCTGGTAGTGGCGGGCGTGATTCCAGTAGACCGACTAGTCACAGAACGGACCTACGAAAGACGAAGGGCTGACGCGGCAGAACGTGAAAAGGGAAAGACCCTGATAGAGTAGCACGCACGCTGGACAATGGAGAGAAGCGGAAGATGGACGAGGCGACTGATAACGGACTCAAGACCGAGAACCGAATGGGGCTTTGGGGAGGTAAACTTTTACCTGACCCAATTCCTTACCGAACGCAAATAATTTAGGAAGTACCTCCACAACATAAAACGAGTGCGGACGCCAAACTGTAGGTACTGCGGACACATACGAGACGACACGGTACACACGTTCTTCACGTGCGATCGATGGACGATACAAATATGCCGGCTCGAACAGAGGACAGGAGATATCATGCCCAATAATATAATGGGGCTGATGCTACGAGACGAACTTCAGTGCACATACATCGTGGCATTCGTCGAGTCAGTGCTGAGATGTAACAAAACAGCATGGATGTCTGCAGGATGAATGGCGAAAAATAACGTGTAAAGGACACGGAACACTTGGATGGACAAATGACACGATACGGATGGTGGACGGGTCCGGCGGGGATGACGTTATACTTACGTGTTGCCATCCCGTGGAGACAGGACAAAGAAGGTTTTTAGACGGTAGGGCATAAGGAGAGTCCGACACACGGGAAAGAACGCGTGTCTCTCCTATGGTGCCCAACACATTTCCCCCCTCATAAAAAAGCGAATCGTGGAAGTTGTTTTTCTTCTCAAATCGAAAATCAACGGTATTTTTCTTCAGCTTGGCATTTTCGTAGTTTTTTAAATTTCACAAAAGTATCTAATCTTACGAAAGTTTTGTATACGAAAATATTATTGTACTAAAAATAGATTTTTTTCCATTTCACATAAACGCAATTGGCGAAACCTACTACACCGATTGGCCACGCCGTAACGAGGGCACGTTGTTAAAATAATAGTAACTTCATTTACCAATATTTTTCAGTAACAAAAAACTTGAACTTGGCAAGACTGTATATTAATTGTATGTAACATATTAAACTCGACTTCCTAGTGCTCACATTAGAAAAAATATATAAATCGACCCCTTTAATGGCCCTCAAGGTCTTGCAGACCCGATACAGTAGAAAAAAAATTCTCTTTCACTGCCTGTGAATACTTACTGACGTCTTCTTATTTCTCTGTCTTCAAACGAACATACTGCTCCCCATATTTGCATGCGGCCCTTTTTGTTGCAGTTACAGGCATGTTAAATATTGCCTTTAATCATATATCAATACCAAATCGTCATAACTCTATATATAATCGAGAATTTATATGATGAAAGGTTAACTTTTTCCAACCTCAATCGCAACTAAGCCAATGTTGGCGGGAGGCGGATCTTGTTCGTAACGCACACGCACATCCTAACTATCCAGCTTGATACACACACGCGCATTGTCCAGATTGGTGCATGTTTACATCACTACACCGGTGCCTCGCTTCCTTGGTAACCTGCTGCCCAGTTAACCAAGCGTATTATTAGTACAACGTACCGCAAATGTGGAGTGCGCTGTACCCTACGGTGCCGGTAATGTACGGATACGCGATACCAGCATAGTTGTACCTCCACGGTACCGCTGCCGTGGAGTTACATCGTACTGCAATGCACGGTGGCTCCACGGTGGCGATACTGTACCGGTACCGTACTAGTACATTTGCGGTATAGCGTACCGTACGACGTACTGACAATGTACCAGTACCGTACGTACGTACGAATTAGCAACAGTACCGGTACGGCGCACTCCACATAAACGGTACGTTTGCGGTACGTGCGGTACCGTTATCGCCAATCGGCTTCGCACGCGGGAGCGGCGCGCATACGCGTACGCCATGCTATTGCCGACTGGACACCAGCATCCGCGCCACTGATCATTGTTCTTTGGAGGACGGGCTTTTCGAACGCTTCCTTTAACGCCGCTAACAATGAGTAGTCAACATTTTTTTATGAATACTTGGACGAATGATCGCTTGGACCCCGACACGTGTTGTCAACCAAACTTTGAGAATCCGTTTATTGTCGAAAAGCACGCCTCGTATAACATATATATACCACGCGCGACTGACCATGTCGTGGGAGACTAGACAGAAATTCATTTTTTCTATCAGTACATTTGTAGGACGCCGTACCTCCACGGTACCGACACAGCATACCGGAAATGTATTGCAGTAGGAGTACCTCCACGGTACCAGTACGACATACCGCAAATGTATTGCAGTACGGGGTACGTCCACGGTTCCGGTACAGCATACTGCAAATGTACTGCAGTACAGTGTACCTCCAAAGTGGCGGTGCCGTCGAGCTACAGCGTACGCTGGTACCCCATATCCGTACATTACCGGTTGCGAAAAATCGATGTGAGGTACAGAGCGAATTTTCGATGTGACCCCCCAGATAACCAAGCGTACCGTTGGTACAGCGTACCGCAAATGTGAAGTACGCCGTACCCTATAGTACCGCTAATGTACGGATACGGGGTACCAGCGTACGCCGTAGCTCGACGGCACCGCCACTTGGGAGGTACACGCAGTACATTTTCATTATGCGGTACCGATGTCCTGGAGGCACACGGTACTGCAAATGTACTGATAGAAAAAATGAATATTTCTCTATTCTCCCGTGACATGGTTAGTCGCGCGTGGCATATACATGTTATGCGCGGCGTGTTTTCAACAATGATCCGCTTCTCAACATCTAGTTGAGAAGACGTGTAGCTTGGACCATTTGATAAACAATGTCGACTACTAAATTGTTAGCGGGGCCAAGGGGAGCGTTCGAAAAGCCCGCCCTCCGAAGGGAGATGAGTGGCGCGGATGCTGGTGTCGGTCGGCAACAGCTCGACGTGCGCGTGCGCGCGGCGTTCCCGCGTGCAAAGCCAAACGGCGAAAACGTAAGGCCGAGTGCAGATGCAATAGCGAGTGGACGTGCTACGCTGATAAAGATTGTAAATTGTGCTGTTCACCACGCGGTCACCTGGGATTTTTGTGATTTGAAACGATTGTAAAGGTAAGTTCTTTTTTCTGTTCTGCTTCGCTTGCCTTTCTGCCCGTTTCTCTCTCGCTTGCTCCCTGTCGCGGTCTCAGTCTTGTATGGCGCCGTCGCTCCGCGGATATATCAAAGAGACCGCGTCGAATCGGGCTGTCATGTAAAAATCGTTCGGGATATTGATCACAGCAATTTTTATCAATACTCTGTCGATTAGAGAATCCATTTTATTAAAAAAAAAATCATTTCGCAAAATTGTTTTACCGGGTGCCGCTCTTGGTGCCCAGTCTTTTCACGTCTAATTTTTCGAATAAAAATGTGCGGCGGGGAGAGGTCCGAAATCGAGAATGAATGTGAACTGATCGGTTTCTTTTTTGTCTTTATTTTCAGAGCAACTTTGGAACGAGGGTTAGTATAGCGACGGAAAGCTCAACCAGGAGGACGGATGTTGAAAACTGCTGAGAGCTTGCGGAAGTAACCACACAACGATCGTGCAATTGGAGCGGTTCGCCACACGGTTGATTGGGGCTATTACATTGAGACTGTAAAGGTAAATTTTTCCTATGCATCAAATATTTGGCGTGTACATAACACATTTTGTTCTGCACTATGACATCGATAGTACAGCTTTTTTTGCCTAAGGCCAATGGTCAAATTGAAATTCTATTCATTTGCATCTACCAAAAGCCTTATGTGGCAAAGCAGTAAGATGCGTTTTTTCGCCATTGTCGAGACAATCGACATTGAAATCTTTCAGTGCGTTATGATACTTTCTATGTAAAGAAAAATTTGGCCGTACCAAACAGCGTGTGGTACGGCAAGCAAGCTCTCTGTTTTATAAGCCGATCGTCCCTGGTTTGAACCTTGTTACTGGCAATTTTATAAAAAAAAATTTGTATTCAAATGTATATAGATAATATCTGTATACACATGTGAAAGAAAATTTTGTTTTCAAAGTCGCCAGCAGGGAGATTTGAACCAGTGGCTGCGGGCTTACAAGGCAGAGAGTTTGTTTGCTGCACCATACCCTCTTTGAAATTTCCTTTACGTACAAAGTATGATAGCGCAAAGGAATATTCCAATGCCGATTTTTTCGACAATGGCAAAGAAGCGCATCTTACTGCTTTGCCACATAAGACCTCCGACCATGAGCTTTTATTATACGCAGTATGAAGCGAATCTGAATTTGACAATGGTCAGCTTCCCCTTGACAGAACTTGTGCTGTGTCTCGTAGACTCAACTGTATACATTGCCATTTTTTCTCTATTTTTATTTGATGAATAAATGTAATGGTATAGTTTTGCGACCTGTCCGTATCCTTGCTATGCTGAATGTTTTCCACATTTTGCAAATGCGTTTTACTTTTACTTGAGAATGTTGATAGGGCTTTGATATATTTTCTCCATCTTGCCGGTAGGTTCATAATTCTGGTTCATTAATAAAGGAAAAAGCTATTTTCCCAAGGCTCGACAAATATTCATTATTGAGTTCACTTACTCGCTTCGCCGCATATTGCAATAATGTATGAAGGCCAAGCGTTTGGCGCAGAGGCAGAACATTTCACCAGTGAGTGCAACAATGCTGATTGTTCTTCATCATATGGTGATGGCATAAATTTTGACACAAGTCAATCCAGACACGAGACACTGAGTCCAATGATGCACAATTCATCGGTGAATTCAATGATCTTGAACTGAATGTTATCCATCCAATGTCAGCTGTTAGATGGGGACTTCTCACTTTAGAAGCTAAAAAGGCTATTTTCATAGTTTTTTTATAGGTCTATATTATAGATATCGATATAAAATTTGATGCATTTAATAAATGCACTTTCTAAATACGTTTAAAAAATATATTTATTCACGTCACTATTTATAGATGAAAATGGTAGTTAAAAAAATGTCCTAAAAAAATGTAGGTCTGTGCTGTTGATGAAATCTCGGAGATGGATCATCCAAAACCAACAAATCAAACGCTTTCACATTCAGTATGTTAATGGCTATAGCGCATATCATACGATTTTTGATATATGCGAAAATAACAAAATGGAGGACATTGTTCGATAAAACAAAAAACGTGTTTTTTCACCGTTTTTGGCAAAAAAAAATAGTAAATATCAAAATTTAAATAATCCTCGATATGCTCTATAGCCGTAAAGAATATGTGATTAAAATTTCATAAAGGTCGGTTCAGTAGTTTCGAAGATTTTATCAACAAGTCGGCGAAAAACGTTGTTCCGACAAAAACGCGTTTAAAGTTTGTTTGGGTTACATAAATACATAAAAAAAATTGATAGGTAGTTCGAAAGTGTATTTATTAAGTGTAACAACTTTTATCTCAATATCTAGAATATGAACCTATCAAAAAATTCATGAAAATAGCCTTTTTTTAGCGTCTTCAGTGAGAAGACCCCTAAAGTGAGAAGAAGGGTGACACCACTCTAGCGGCAGAAAAGAAAGCCTCACTTTGACAATTTATTTTGGGAGTATAAAAAAAGGAATGGGATTTCTTTTGAGAGGGTTCATTTAATACATAATAAAGTGTTAATTTTTTTTTGCTAATTTGAATGTCTGCATCTAGTCGGTATGTGTCATAATCTTTTTTGGACGACCTGGCCTCTCATGACAGCTTATGTGTGTTGCAAAGTCCTCAGGTTCGTGAATGTGGTTTTTTCATTACCCGCTTTGATGACTTTTTTGTTTTGCGTGCATTATATAAAGTAAATTCGGATAAATTCTCCAAAAATGCATACAAGAATTCCGAATTAACACAGAGTATTATGGAATAAACATAATGGGTCAATAGCAAGGCATTTGATAGATCGAACGAGTTTGCATGTACCGAACGAGTACATAAGTACGATATTACATGGACGAGTGCATAAGTATTTCCATATTACATGGACACATTATTTGATGCATTTCACTAAATTAAAAAAATATATAATCCAGGTTTTTAGTTCGCCGCCACTATATTATTTCTTTTAAACACATTTCAGGGGCCTTTAACAGACTACCGGTTTTTTAGCTGGCGTGGAAAAAATGATACAATTTAGTGCATATCTATTGTTTTTTAAATACCGAAAAAAATGATAAATTGTTGTGCATTTCGCTTTAAAAAAAATATATAAATATATTTTTTACGGCATTTTTTATTTTATTTTTTCAGATATCAAGATGACTCTTGCCGGATACAGCCTTCAGGGCCGCAGCTGCCGCACTTTACGAGGATTACAACGGATCGCATGCTTCATCGTCGGAATCAATTCGTCTTAAAAATTGTCGCGTTTTATTTTGTAAACTTTTAGATTACTTTGCTGGAATGTTAAAATGCAGTAATGAGCCATACACTTTATCATAACATACATTTTTGTATTTCTTGGAAGGCTTTAAACATTAAAATTTGTTCTTTTGATTGTAAACTTTAATAAACGTTCTTTCCATTTTTATTTTCCATTAAGGATTGAAGAAAACCTTTGTCCGCATTTACGTGGTACTGTAAGGCGTTGTCCTAATAGAATGCGATTACGTGACCAACGCAAGTTCGCGCTAATTTTGTTGGTACGAACTCGCGATCAAACACATGCATTGAATAGGCGTCCTAACTGACATTCGCGCGATGTAATCGACATCCGTATGTTTGATCGCGGATTCGTACGAGCAAAAATCGCGCGAACTTGCGATGGTCGCGTAATCGCGTTCTGTGCGGACAGCGCCTAACAGTACTGTAATGGTACGCTACGCACAATATAACCGTTCATTGAACGTACGCTGTCCGTACTATACCTGTACAGTAGCGGTACCATACAAGTACAATATATGCTAATGAATCTCACTACATGGGTACTGTAGACGTACTGCACTGATTCCTTGGAGGTACCGTACAACTAGAACATATGCTAATAAATGTCACTATATAGGTACAGTAGACATACTGCACTGGTACCGTGGATGTACCGTACAAATACAATCGATGCTGATAAATATCACTATATGAGTACAGTACACATACAGCACTGGTACTGTGGACGTAGCGAATAAGTACAATATATGCTAATAAATCCCACTACATGTGTACAGTAGACGTACTGCACTGGTACGGTAGAAGTACAATATATGCTTATAAATCTCGCTACATGGGTACAATAGACGTACTGCGCTGTCACCGTGGAGGTACCGTAGCCGTACAGTAGTAGTACGATGAAGATATGCCGCATCGATACCGTGGCGGTACGTTTTTGGTACAGCGTACCGTACGGCCTACCGCTAACGTATGTGTGTCGTACGCACGTACATGGTGGCCATAGTACCGAAACGGCGCACTCCACGTGAGCAGTACATCTGCGGTACGTGGTTATCTGGGCCTTGCGCAATGCAACGCTTGCTGATAACGCCGCGTCCACCTGATGCCGCTCGTGGGGATGATCTTGAAACTCCTGAGTGGTAATCTAGCACGATTACTTCAGATGCGATTATGGCGCAATTGATACACTCTAGCGCACAGTGGTGGGAATTGCCGAAATAGTCGGTAAAAGTCCATATATCAAAGTTGGCGGTCACAGTTGGTTCTGAGATATGTTTAACGGTTCTTCTCACTTTAGACGCTGAAAGAAGGCTACTTTCATGAATTTTTTCATAAGCTTATTTTATAGATACTGATATAATTGTTATCACACCTAATAAACACACTTTCGAAATACATTCGAAAAAAAAATTATTTAAGTCACTATTTATAGACGAAAATGATAGTTAAAAAAATCTCCTGAAAAATGGTAGGTCTCCGCTGTTGATGAAATCTCGGAGATGAATCAGCCGAAATAAATAAATCAAACGCTTTTAGATTCAGTATGTTAATGGCTATAGCGCATGTCATACGATTTTTTATATATGCAAAAATCACAAACTGGCGGACATTCTTCGAAAAAATTTAAAAAACGTGTTTTTCACCGTTTTTGGCAAAAATATTACATATTAAAATTTAAAAAAGTCCTTGATATGGGCTTTACCTATAGTTGTAAGGAAAATGTGGTTAAATTTCATAAGAATCGGTTCAGTAGTTCCGAAGATTTCATCAACGAGGCGTCGAAAAACGTTGTTTCGAAAAAATTCGGTTTCCTAAATCACACTGAACAATCGTCTAGTATCCCTGGAAGCGAATAATGATAATGTACACTCTGAGTTAACTAAAACAAGGCTACGTACGTTAGAGGACATTATTGTAACTAGGTTACCACAAATTGAGTCCAAATCACCACAAAGTATGGTCGAAAAAGTATTTCAAACGCTTAATATACCGGAACTTCTGAGTGACGTTTCAAATGTTCACTAATCAACGAGGAAAACCACCGGAAATATTGGTGATCCCGTTCGACAACCTCAAGTAACAACAAAATCGCTAATCATCGGGGTGAAGTCACTAAGAGTGCGCGATTATATCATTGACAAAAAATTGAAAATCGCAATCTATCAGTGAGATGTCTTCGCACTAAATAGTCCGGGCAATATTTTTATTTGTGAGCTTTTGCCCACTGCTCTACATAATCTACTCCACCACACCAACGTTAAAGCCAAAGAACTGAATTATAATTGCGTCTGGGCCAAATCAGGCGTAATCTACGTCCGTAAAACTGACGGTCCAGAAATCACAGCTATTATTAGCTCAGAGGCTAATCTAGAAAAGCTGGCGTGACTCTCATCAGAGCAATCTTACCTCAATATACGGCCGAACTCGTGTCAAACCACAGATCACATTGAGATGGCTCAATTAGAATCGTCTAGAATCAAGATTTGTCCATAACCTTTCCGTGTCTGAAAGGTGGCCCGATCTCTCATACCCGATGATCTAGTACATCTGCAAAATTACTTGCTAATTCGCAACGATAAAGAGAATCGAGAAAACGAGAGAATAAAGAGAAACGAAATTAAATTACCATACAAGTATCGCATTAGGTATCCATTAAACCGTTCTATCGTACGGCGAAATTATAAAAGGTTCAATTAAGAGGCTTTCGTTGAAACAGACTCCTCAGAGTTGATATCGCAGGGCGTGTGTTCAGCAAACAGCTAGGTTGACTAGGATCACCTGCAGCATACCATCACGTCCACCTTGAACATTTCCACGTCGTGACAGCCGTTCAAAAGTACCAAACAACGGGCACCGTGGTTTACTGACGAACACACGTTGAAAATAAAAAGACGCAATGCCCTTTACAAGAGTGGTAAGTATTCAAGTAGCGTCCTAGGAATGGCTATTTATTGACAGGCTAGAGACGAGCTTACAGCAGAGATGAAACGAGCCAAGAACAAGTTTTGCAATTTCACCCACAGCAGTTCACTGATCAGAATGGAACAAAATAAAGAGTTCTTCTAATAGAAAGCGATAAAAAATCCACTACAGCAGTATTGAAAAAAATTAAATTAAGGGGTGACACGCCTTTCTCTGAGGCGTCATTTCCCACCTCAAACCCATTTTCCGCCAATAAAAAAAACACGTGTCTGATACTTTTCAATGCAGTTCGCACAATGTTCGAATTTGACACCAGAGGATCCGGGACGGGTGGGGGTTAACCAGAGACGGACGAGGTCGCTATACTAAGGGTCGAAATTTTTTTTTATGAATTGCAAACACACGCCAGTTGTACACCGCACGAGAAACGCCAGAAGGGCAAACCGAGAACTTAAGCTGCTCCGGGGTCGAGAGAAAAACGCAAAGTATAAGAGTCAATTAAACACGGAAAACCCGCGAGAATGTGCAAGCCCGTTCGCGGCCACGAGGGTCGTCCGTGCGCTACAACCCCGTTGGGGTTACGTATGGCGTGGCCCGCAGCACACGTTACGCGAGAATTCCTAAGCGCGATCCGCACACCACTCGAGAATCGCCACTATGATCAGAGTTCGAGAGAATACCGCAAAGTCCGAAAGTCAACAAACAGAAACGAAATAAGAATCGCGATAATGTCCGAGAGCGTTCGCGGCCACGAGGTTCGTCCGTGCACGAAGACCCCGTAGGACGCAGACCGCGGCGCACGTTACGCGAGAATTCCCACGCGCGAATCAAGAAATTGAGATAAAAATTCCGGATAATGTGAGATGTTGCCGAGATCGCTAACACGTCCGCAAATTGGATGAGTCATATGTCACGGAAAACTCTCTCATTAGAAACAGAATGAAAAATAACCGAGTCGCATGAACCGTTAAAAACGGTAAGGAGAGCTACCTGATTCGATGGTCGATTTAGGAATACGTGACACAGTGGGCGACCGGTACCCGCGTGGTCGGGAGAGCGCACCGAACATTTCGAGCTTAGAAACTTGACGTTTAGCGCCCAGATCCCTTTTATTGAGTTTGAGAATTCGTCGCAGAAAGGTGTACCAAGCTAACTGTCCCGAATAATAGAGTTTCGGCGCAGAGAGCTTACCGATAACAACCGAGTACGCGGAGAGCATCCGTTAACCCCAAGAGATGCTCTGATTTTAGCGTATCTCCCCGAGAGAGCTCTTTCGTCCACGGAGACCGCGCTAAAGCCGCCGTGGGCGAGTGATCTGCATGTGCTGCCGGCAATACGATCAAGCATGAGAATTTGACGGCGCCGTTCAATTGTGTCCATATATTTTCGCAACATTATCCCATATATGAGTTTCAACCAAATCGAAGGCTGACACTTAAGTGATGTTCCTTGTATGAACGACTCTCATCACTTCGCTCATATTTCCGTTAGTCGACTATTGGTGTTTAGTGTATAATAATATAACCAAAGAACAAAATACCGCCCTTCAGCGCGTGATTGATAGTGGAATCAGATTTATATTCAACCTATTCTGTGATGAGCACATTTTACCCTTTCGCCGTCAGCTGCGCTGGCTTATTGTCGAAGCAAGGCGACCATATTTCATGGGCATCATGGTCTATCAGATTGTAAAGGGCAGTGCTCCAGAGTATTTCCTAGAACTGTTTAGACCTGCTAGACCATCACTAACAAGGAAAGGTCGCGAGGTGTCCCCCTCCGATTTTGATGTCGAATTTTAAATTGCAACGTCGTTTATTTGTCCGCGTACTATACATTGGAGATGAGAAAGATGCAGATAACAACGAATTTCATATTGTTTATTGCAAAAATGCACTTTTTCATACGTATCTCTGAGAATTTTTAACCAATTGGGATGTAAATTTGCATATATATATAGAGGATGGAAAAGTAGTGGATACGTATTTTTTTTCTTTTTCCGATATCTCATAATTTAGGAGTTGAAACTGCCCTTCGATTTTTGTAGTCAAAAGCATCGTATAATCATTTAGCCTTTTGCCAGTCCGGGTTAAATTCACATAAATTTAAGTTTGTTTTATGACGTGATTGTATTTTTAACCCCCCCATCTGTGCCCCTCTCGAGAGGCAAACGTTAAAAGTTCTTACCGTGCGGTATGGACGAAATCTTTTTAGAAATAAAAATGGGTTACAATGAAAGTACAATGAGTTAAAATAGTCGATACACATTTTCTCGCTTTGGCAGAACGCCACTCTCAAGGGGTCAGCGCACCCTTAAAAACTTTGTTCGTTCTATAACTCGTGAACGGGCCGAGATGAAAATAAAGTTTAATAGGAAAACATGTTGTATTCTTCGATTACTTGACGTTCACGATGATAGTGATGAATCTAGCAACAAATAGCGTATTGTTTATTGCAATAATTCGTGAACAACTGGTAAAAGTCAGTCTTCAATTGTCGGCTAATAAGGGCACAGGTAAGGCTGGAAATTAGGGACTAACTTCGTGTTTCAGGAAGCAACTGGATTATTATTGTATATCTATGAAGAAATTCTCCTCGACACGTACTGCCTTTGAAGATTACAATATAATCGGAAAATTGTTCGCGCTTACTTATTTAATAACCGTTTGAACTGTACATTTTTTAATGGATTATACGTATTAAAATGATTATAGTCATGATGGAAGTGTTTCAACCAAAGAGATTACACAAGAGACACTACATGACGCATATATCGCATATCAGTGTATTTTGTGAAAAGCAAAATTCTACCGGATTTTCGAAGTTTGGTGATCTTCTTCGTAACCGCTTTTGTACCACGCATATTTAAAAATGTTTGTTAACCGTGGATAACTAAACTGGTTGTGTGTAAGAGATCGTAACTTAACAATATTGTCTCTCAAGTGCAGATTGACGTCGAAATTGTACAAATTTACTATGTCAGAAAAGTACTTGAAGAAGTTTTTTCATACACGGAACCCATAAACATCAAGCGGCTGTATCATTGCCGTTGTACCTGCAAGAATTGCTAATTATATCGTGACCTAATTGTTTACAAAACTAATGAAACTCGTGCTATATATTTACCCGTTGGAATGATAAAAACTTTAATATATTTCCGTTGCATATCCATTTCTTCAAATGCTCCTGACCGCAAATGACATTGACCGCTCCAAGAATCCAGAAGTATCATCCATTTCGGACCCGTATTCAGAATACTACATACCTACTTCTGGCAACCAACGGTTGAATTCTCCAGATTTCGAAGCCAATAGAAATATATTTTCAGCTCTGAATATAGTTTGTTTCACTCGAGGTCCAAATTTGCCAGTAGGTTCGTTTAAAACGACCAACGGAATCAAGGGCTGTATAGTATAACTCCGTGTTGTCGATGTTTTCGATTGCACTACTATCTCAATGCATGTCTGCCCTCCTTTCGCCAGTGAGGCGAAAGACTCAAAACTTAAAAGTCGACTAAATCGGATCCACCTTGATCAGAATCAAATATGTTTTCAGACCCAACGTTGGCTATGTTGACTTTCACCGGTTTATAAATCCTTTAGCTTTGTTTTGAGGTGTATCATCGTTTAATAATTATTGTTCTGTCACATATATAGTAATCTTGCTTTACACAATTGGATGTTCGTTTTCGAATGTTTTTATCCAAGAAGCGGATGCTTTGAAATCTACGGTTGACATTTCTCCAATTTCTCGTGATTTTTTGTTCAAAGTGTCGATAAAATTGTTCAACGTGTAGGGGAGACTATTTTTGTTAACTCTTCTTTGTAGGTGCCATCCTCATTTATACTATGGGCCCATTGGCGTAACTACCGCACTGAATTCACCTGTCTGAATTTCGTTTCAACACATGATAATTTTCTATTCGCGTCTGTTCCAGATCTCCAGTAACCTACAGTTCTTGTCTTGTATTCGTAATTCAATTCTTCTACATCTTCCGTGCATACATTTTCATCAATCTGTGCCAATCCACGCCACTGTTATTTTCTATTGTGGCAGCTTCATGAACTTAATTTGGTGAAGGAAAATCCAAACCAGTTTCGCAATCCATTTCCATAGGTTGATCTATCGCTTCTATGATCATGTATTCTAGATCCTTACTGAACTGTTTTTCACATTCGGTGATTGGAGTTCGAGGCAAATTCAGAAAGCTTATCGCTATGAATAGAAGTCGAATAATGTTCACGGGATTAACGTACATTTTTATTCTTTATTGGACCTCAAAATGTATAACTGGCTTCTCCGTCATATATTGCCGCAATAATGATCGTTGCTGAATTAATATGACTTGATACGCAATTTATCAGCACGCGTACATTCGTATAGCGACAAAGATAATGACCGCACATGCTATTATTGAACCTACTATCATTCTAGAATACGGCAATCTTAAGGTTATCGCCGGCTAGCCGCTCTTCGCACCGTAGTCGCTGTTTGCCCCAATTTATTTATTTTGTTCATTGGTTCTGCTGTTTGTGAATAAGATGCAATTATGCTGCGATATAAGCTGATAAGAATGTTCTGCATCACTCCGTTCATGAGTTGCAGCAGAAATCCAAAAACGCTGTAATCTCTGCAGGTAGTGTCTTTAATACGGTGGTGCTTTACGTTACACGAAGTTAGTCCGTAATTGCAAAAACCTGACTTATTTCTGTCTCCATGTTAGCGGAAAATTGAAAAGTCATTTTCACCGTTTGTTCACGAATGATTGCAATAAACAATACGCCATTTGTTGTTATAGTCACCATTACCACGATGAACGTCTAGTAGTCGAAGAATACGACATTTTTTCCCTTTAAACTTTATTTTCATTCTGGCCCGTTCACGGGTTATAGAAAGAACAAAGTTTTTAAGGGTGTGTTGACCCCTTAAGAGAGGCGTTTAACTTCAGTGACCGCCGAGCCCGCACTCCGACCGCGCGCCCATCTCTGTCGGTTATATAAAAAAATACTTACCGCCTATGTGTACCCATTCTAAAAACCTGGAAAATTTCATCGAAATCGGAGGGGGACACCTCGCGAACTTTCCTTGTAAGACCATTGCGCCAGAACACAGGACAAATGTTTCGCATTCCCGATTATCGGCCACGGCTTACAAAAACTCGTTTTTGCTAGCATCTGTTTTTTTGGCACTCATTGCCGGAACACTTAACATCGTGTCCCACAATCGAAGTGCTAAAAGTTGCTTATTTGATTACTTGTTTACTCATGATATCAATGTAGATTGATCAATCGTTGTGTACTCTTAGAGCTAGTCCCATTTATTTCCTTGTGCACATTTATATCAGTCTATTTTAATTTAGTTAATTTCTTTTAGTGTTAAGGTATAGTTATAAGGTTACCTATACAGATAATGTGTTCATCGTATCTCGGCTATATTTCTTTATTATGAAATTTTATATTCTAATAACACTATAATTTGTAAAGTGCCTGAAGGTTCAACTAAGCCATAAATAAGTACACAAATAATCAATCAATCCCTCCCTGCCTCGCCTTTATCTCTCATTCTTTATCCTCGCAGCACTCGGACTAGCGGATCTTCAGGCTCACATCCTATCTGTTCGTGCATTCTAACTTTTTCGCTGGTCCGCAACGCTATTATCAGGACTAAGCGTGCCAAGCGCAATCTCAGTACTCAGCAAGTATTGGGTGGTAACGTTTATGGCTCGATCTTTGTAAACGAGCTTCTCCCAACTGTTTACCAGCTTCTTTGTAATGCTTAAGCTTGTGCTCGACAAGACTTTTTCAAATACGTATGGGTCAAAGGCGATTTAATTTATGTTCGCAAATCCTATGGCGAATCTTTAATAACAATCACTTCAACTAAAGTTTTTGATCAACTCACATGACTTTTACCGACAAGTCCTTCCATCGTTAAGTCTCACCCACCCTTTCTAGTCTCTTCACAATCTTTCTTAGCTACGTTTCCGTGATATTTGCATATTTATATTTGTGTCTTATAACCAACCGTTTCCCCTCATCGCGCATATGCGCCGGCGACATACCACACTCTATACATAAGCTACCATTATTATTATCATTGTCACCACTACTGTCAACGCTACAGCTACCATTACTATTACTATCTTTCTTGTCACCTTTATTCTAACGCTACTATCACTATTGTTACTATTTTTATTGTATACTTTAACTATTTGTATTACTGTTTTGCCCCATAGCCTGCTGGGGCATAAATAAATCAAATCAAAATCAAACCTCTCTCTCTCTCTCTCTCTCTTCCACCCTCGAAGTACCCACATTTTTTCAGTCTCACCATTGTTGGGAAATGAAGTTAAAGCCGATGGCCTTTTTCTCTCTCTCTCCCTCTCTCGCTAAGTCGAAAATACTAGAGTCACCCTCCGAGAGACAAGTTCTTTCCGAATTTCCCAACAGCAGTACGGTCCTTAATGTATGTGTGTGTGTGTCTGTGTGTGTGTACATGGAATACCAAGCACAAAGTAGTTAAAGCTGGAGGTTTATGGGCTTCCGGTAAAGTGCGTCCGCATGTAGAGAATATATCTACTCTATACAAACGTATGTAGCAGCGGTTCGGTCAATGCGGATACTCGAAAGAAAAAGAAAAGGCTACGAGAGACCGAAAGACATGGCAACGGGGTAGCAGGGAACGGAGGTCGCGGACAGAAAGAGAGGAAACAAAAAAGATGTTCGTTGCTTAGGAAAAGCGTACATAAAGCTATTGTTGCAGCGCTTGACGTCGGAAATACCCGACATTACACTGGAGCCGAAAGTAGCGGGATCGCTTTTCTTTTTCGTCGATTTCGTACACTTTTTGTCCCCCCAACCCCATGGGTGCACTTTGTCGCCATGAATTTCTTATTCTCGTCGTTGTTGAATCCGATCGCTCGAACTTCCGTTCGCTACAGTTCGTGTCGCGATGATGGGCTGCGTAGTGTACGCAGCGTTCTGTGACGTCACGTTCTGCAACTGGGACGAGGAGGCAAGGATTGAATCAAAGCAAAATGATACTCGACGATGATGTTGAAAATTGTATGGTTGAAATGCAACGAACGTTCCTTTATTTAGGGGGGTGTATGAGCTGGAAATAAAAAAATACGACATTTTTGTATTCCATAATTTTGTTGCTTAGCGTCTCAATTTTCATGTGCAACAAAGATTTAGCAAAAGTTCGAAAAATTAACCAAGATATGACATTTTTCGTGAAGCATCGCACTGAGCGCTACAACGATTCACCCAACTGCGATATACCCTTCTTTTCTTCTTAGTTGTGCTTGAAACTATTTTTTAGAAAACGGTATTCGTCGTAACTAAACCCTGTTCATTCGATTAATTGCAAATCCGGACACAACATAGTTTGTAACATATTCTATCGTATGATTAGACGACTTTTTACATGTTTATCCATTTGTTAATAACAAATAATGAAAGTTATCTGTTTTGTCGGAAAGCAAGCTTCATTTTCTACAGCTTGTCATTGTCGTAATTTTCAACATTTCAAAAAAGTATCCAATCACACGAAAGTTTTTTTATTGTCCTAAATGTTATTTTTTTTTTTTTTTTCATTTTTAATTGCAGACCATCCTAGTTGCCGGAACCACCGCCGCCGATTGCCCATGCAGCAACTGTAACACTTTGTTCAACCAATAATAACTCCATTGTTTATGAATATTTTTTAATTAAAAAAACTTTAACGTGGCAAGACTATGTATTAATTGTGTATGAAATCCGAATCTCGTCATCCCAATATTTCAATGAAAAAGAAATATTGAAAATCGACCGGCTTTTTGGGTCCCAAGCAAGTAGACCTATCAAATTAACTAACAAACAAAATAGCATATTATCAAAAATACACACGCAATTACAAATTCGTCCGAGTAAAAAAAATAAGGAAAACAGTTAATTTTTATTTTGTTTAGAACCCAAATATCCGAGAACCAATTTTCAGGTAAAGATAATGAACACATTTGAATTCTGTTTCCAAGAAAATCCCATTAAACTGTAAGGCGCCAAACAGAACTTGATAATGAAACATAACTACGATAATGGAATCGGGACTTACGGTCGATCCTACCGTGTAGATTAAGGAGGTACGGTGATGACCATGCTAGTAAACTTAGAGTCTATTTCACGCCGCAATACCGCCACGTTTTAGATATATGTATAGGGCCTATTTTTCGAGAAATATTTTTTAAGTATTGAATTTCGAGTTTCCTATTATTCTTATAATATGGAAACAACCTTAATAATCTACTACTCGACTTCAGTAGTACGCCATATCGTTGACGTTTAGCATCGTCGCATTTTCGGTGGCTGTCATCGGTTCCACGCGCCCGGCTTATTATTTTTTGTATCCGGTTAACATGGAGAATGAAAATACTGTGGAAGTTTATCGAGGAGTAACGGGATTGTACCTGAAGTCCAGTTTAGAGACAAATGTAGATTCTGACGGACAAGAATTAAAAAATGAAAAGATAATATTGCGATTGCAGATAAAAAAACGCCGCGTTGAAGTTAACCTCAATGTCCAATGTCCAATCTGTCCAAAGTCAAAACATATTTCACCGATTTTTATGTTATTTTTCCCTTTCCCAATTTTCACAATATTTGCAGGTATGAAAAGCAACGTTTATTTTATATGGCGGTTCTCCTATGCTGAAATTATATATAGATGCGTTGTATAGGTACGTGTAGCCAGAAAAATTGAGATGCCTTTGCTGTACATAAAAGAACTTCAAGTAAATATCGACGGAAGGCCTTTTATAATCCATTAAAAAATTTACGGCTTCACACAATCATATTTTTAATTCGTGTTGAAAATATCCGATAGACGAATCAAATTTGCGCGGGTATCCGGCGTTGCCACACTTCGAGCAAGACGACTGCTGTTACGTCACGAGACGTCTCTCTCTCTCTCTAAATATTTCGGTTTTTGGCGCCTTCATTTCTAAATTTATTGCTTATCTCTGCGGTGAGCTTTCCACTTCAAGGTGCCTTATTGATCACAACGAATCAACGAACGCAACCGTCAGTTTTTTTTACGTGTGTCTTGGCTCCAAGTAGTACAAAAAAATCGATATATGAGAGGACAGGCACATTTTGTCGTCTACGTGTGACTAATTCACCAACTTTAACAGTTAATAACTCGGAAACTGTACGGTAAATCTTGTGGAAACTCCGCATACGCATGGACGAAGGTCTCGACAATGCTAGTAAAAAAAATCGGGCTTTTATCTTGGACTCGCTCCAATCACCGTACCTCCTTAAGATTGAGGAAGGAGTGACGCTCCCATTGCGCTGGCCTTGCTCAGATTAGGACTTAAATCCGAATATCATTGCTTGGCGTTTAAGGTATTCCTTTCACGAACCCAAATATTTTACACTTAACTGATTTTCATCTATAATAAATAAAAAATACATCCCAGTATACTGGTAAAATTTCAAGCAAAGTTACCGAACCTTTAAAGAAAAATTACGACCCTAAAAATCGTATCATTTATATGGCGCTTTATGGAGATGTCACGCTGGCCACATTTCTATCTAATAATTTAAACACTAAATAACTCTAGATGCCTGATATAAACCCTGCACAGGTGTAAAAAAGTCTAAAGACTCCGCAACGACAATAAAAACAGAGGGTCACCGAACGTTTAAAGAAAATATTAATGTTAAAACTTGGAAAGATGTGACTAGCAGAGGAATTTTCGTAGCTGTGACGTTTCAAATAAATGTAAAAATGTCTCAATCTACTAAATTTCCGCAAAATTTTTTATTCTAGCTTATCCTTGTGTATAATCATTCATTGTAACTTATTTTTTGATTAAGCGCATTTGTCATTTACTGATGATTCAGAAGGCCCTGCTTATGCCCCCACAAAATACGGCCCTCCGTGAAAGGAATACCTTAATACTTCATATGGCCGATTTCCTGGCCTCGAATTCTGACTCGGGGCAGCTTCTAGGCAGTAAACGTTTAAACTTTTCAGGCTAAATATCGTATTATTGTGTAAATACCGTTATATGATGTACCGGATCATACACGAGAGACGAGATGAGAATTTTGTCAGTGGTTGAGGGTGCAAAATAAATCCCAGAAACTAATTATTCTTTGTGTGTGTGTGTGTGTGTGTATGTGTGTGTGTGTGTGTGTGTGTGTGTGTGTGTGTGTGCGTGCGTGCGTGCGTGCGTACGTGCGTGCGTGCGTGCGTGCGTGCGTGCGTGCGTGCGTGCGTGCGTGCGTGCGTGCGTGCGTGCGTGCGTGCGTGCGTGCGTGCGTGCGTGCGTGCGTGTGTGTGTGTGTGTGTGTGTGTGTGTGTGTGTGTGTGTGTGTGTGTGTGTAATATTAGGTTGTTGCATGTAAATCATCCGCTGGCAATAGTAGGCGTTATGTACACTATTTTTTTCAAATTGGAAGTTGGTTGTACACATGATAACAGGTCCATAGAGTCCTGCTGAAATGCCATAGGTGACATTTGTGCAATGCATTAATATGTTTTATTTTTTTTATTTCGAGTTTTACTTGCACAGCCTTTTCGGCTTTTTACAAGGCTCCACTTATATGTCCACCGCTCTACACTTGTTCTTTCTCTCCATCATCCCCCCTTCCCATTGCGGCCGCAGCCGACTTCCCCCTCTGTATTATATTCATCATGACATTTCTGTCATCGGTATAGGGAAACTGCGGAAAACCTATACCAATACAGCCGGTCACGAGTTCGCTTCCCAGCCTCGGAGCTAGTCGCGTTTCGTCGAGAAATAGCTCACAGGCTACAGTCATACCCATCCGACACACACACGTACCGGTCCGTGTGCGCGACATCTGTGTACAACTGGAGCTACGTCACGCCTGTGTTTTTATTTCTCGACGAAACTACGAGACGGTGATTCGAACCCGCGACCTCCCGATGTGTTGATTTCAGAGGCAAGCACTCTAACCACTAGACCAACACATCGGTTGCAATGCATTAATATTATTTTTGCATAATATGTATTATATATGCATACATAATGCATTAATATTATGCTCCAATAATCCCTGGTAAAGAAATCGGCCGCGGAGACACATCGTTTGTCAGAGAAAGTGTATGTCGAACATGCTCTATCTAGTCCAAGGTGCGGAGAGTGGCTTCACCGGTAACAAGGTCGTATTGTTCTATAAACAACAAAGACCACGGGAAACCACCTAAAAGAGAGGTTTTGGCAATTACGAGCTGTTGAAACAATCGGAAACCATCACTGGGGATCGTTATCGTCTGCAGCTGATGCGTTTAAAGCGAGCTCTGCACGAGAAGAGGTCGGGATGAGTGAACCGCCATGTCAAGTTGGTTTTGCAGTTCGACAACGCCAATCTACATGTTGCTCAGACGGTTAAGAAGTACTTGGAAGAAGTGAGCCTGGGAAATCCTATCGCACCCACCGTACTCTCCAAATACCGCTCCCTCCGATTACCATTTGTTCCGCTGGATGCAGTCAGCGCTTAAGGCGGGATATACATTAACAACGATAAAAAAATCGATTTTTCATTCTTCAAACGATAGAACGTGCGTGTATGTAGAATATTTTCCCGAAGTTCCAAGGTCAAATTCGAAAAACTTTTAATGTTAGAGCTCGTCAACGCAGTACCTCACCGGTCGGATTCGGAGCGGGCGCCGCAGTATAAGCGAGAGCGCGGAAATAGGTAAACAGTAATTAAATTAACAACTTACCAATACAATTTCTACTGTAATGGATAATTTAATTACTTTGTAACAGATTATTTAAGTAATTAGCTACCACAAATACCTGGTGCAATTTAAGGGGCTATACCAGTGTGAATGCTGAAAATTTGGGTGATTATCGGGAACTTTTTGGAAGAAAAGTAACCAATTAAATGTTTCGGAAAATTAAAAATATATTTCGCTATATTTGACCTGTATTACATAATTTTTTCATAGACAAATATTGAGATCCAAGCGACTTATGCGCTGCCTTCGGAGGCACCAAAAAAAAAGTTCCTCCACTGCTGACATGATTCTAGCCGATTAAGTAGCTAAAACCGAAAAAGGAAAAAATGTCGTTAAACTGGGAGGTATTTCCTGTACAATGACGTAGAACTTTCGAAAAATATCAAAATCTAACAAGATGGCGTAGTTATGAAAACAAAAAAGTATGTTTTCTTGCCTATACAATGGTCGTTTTTTCAATGTCAAATCGTCAATTTTCATCCAATCAAAAATATCGTACGTCATTGTAGAGTAAATATATTCCAGAGTACTCAGTTCAAATTTCAAGTAAATCGGATAATTGCTCTTTGAGTTACAATGTCAGGAAATTTGAATAATCTCATTTCGAGAAAAACGCGTTTAAAAATTTAACTATCAAGATTTGCAAGATAAAATGATATTAATGTAAATGATGTAATGATAATGATATTCTTGAAAGTATAAACTGCCGAAAAATGCAACAATAAACAAATTATTTTTCGAAAGTGTCACACTGGTATAGCCCCTTAATTGAAATTCTATGTAAACTTTAAACGCCTTTTTTCAAAACTGCATTTTCGAAAATGGCGTGCAAGATTACTCAAAAAGGATTGAGCCGATTTAATTGAAACTTGGTAGAAATATTGGTAATATTGCTACCTTTCACTTGAGAAGAATTGTTTGTAAAAAGTTGGAAAACAACTCTTTTTTAATAAAAATTTTACAGAAATTTGTCGCGATTTTTTTTAGTAAATGCGTACTATGCTTTTAAAATTCCATTTTCTTCGATTTAATTAGTCAAATAGAAACTAAACATGTTCAGACTGAACATTTTGTTGAGTTTTTTTTTGGAAATGAAAGTCTACGGAAAGCTAGACTGCACGCCAATTAGTTTCTGCGGCAACTTTGCTGTAACACTGCCACAGCTCTGCCATTTTGATGATAAGTGAATTTAAAAAATTGTATTATATACTTAAGGCCATGTGCCACACGCCAGAAAATTTCGACGCGGCCTCTCGTTACGTCGGTAGCGCAGATCTCGTAGTTTTTAGCTACGAGTCGCTACCGACGGACAGCGCAGCGATCGCGAATTCGGTCTCGATGCTTCGCACTGGGACGAAGAGTCGAAGCCAAATAGACGACGATCGCTGAGCGCGCGCGCGCGCGTGTGTGTGTGTGTGTGTGTGTGTGTGTGTGTGTGTGTGTGTGTGTGTGTGTGTGTGTTTGGTACGCCGCCCGCGTTGCAGAAAGAACGAATCCGTTCTCGCACGCCGTTCGGTCGTACACAAGCACCTTACATCTATGTGCGTGTCACACAATTCACACAACTATGCGTAGCGACCACGCTACGCTTGTCAGGAAGCATGCGCTCACTCGACAGGAGAGCGGTGCAACTTTGTTGCATTTTACATTGTATATGCAGGCATTAAACCGATTTTTTTTCGACGACGGCCACAACCAAAAGACTCAGGCATGTCCCCATACTTTTTTAATTCATCGTTAACGATTTCGATCCCTGCCAAAATTTCGAGCGATCGAAATTGCTCAAAACACACTCTACAAAAGAGTGGTAAAATTTAGCAATGCTCATTATTTAAACAAATGTGTTCAGCATTTTATCTCTGCCAGGGTTCATATTTGGCAGCATTTTTGCTGGTCAGCTTCTCGAACAATCAAGATCGCTAGCGTCGCTCTGCGAAAGAGCGGTGAAATTTTGCGATCGCGCATTGTTTAAACAAATGCCCTCGAATCGATTTTTTTGTCGACGACGGTCATCGGTGGAAATTTCTTTATGGTTGAACTTTGTAGCAAACAGGGTTTGCTAGAGACTCGTATGGTGGAAGGGTGCTAGCATTTCTCCACTCTTTTTTAATTAATTTAAACAAATAAGCTCGAAGACTATTTGGCATCTCGATGTCGCTCATCATCGAAGAATTCGATCTCTGCTAAAATCTCGAGTCACGACCGAGATCGCTCGAGAATCACTCTACAAAAGAGTTGTAAAATTTTACAATGTTCTTCGTTTAAACAATTGCGATCGGCATTTTTTTTCTACCATGGCTTATCTTCAGCAGGTTGTCTGCGGCCGACCAAATTCGCGAGCGAACAAAATCAACCGGGTCTCACTCTGCGAAAGAGTGGTAAAATTTTATTGTTACTGCAAAAAAAACATACGTTTAGCATTTTTTCTCTCTGCCGGAATTCATCTTCGGTAGGTTTCTCCAAGGATCGAATTTTCTAGCAATGACGATCGGGGAAGTCTCGCTCTACATAAGAGTGGTAAAATTTTACTATCGCGAATTGTTTAGAGGTCATCGGTGTGAAATTGTCGAAAAATCGTTTTGGTGGAAGCACTTTTAAAAAATCCTTGGAAACTTAAAAAAATTTACAATGCTCTTTGTTTAAACAATTGCGATCGGCATTTTTTTCTCTGCCATGGCTCACTTCGGCATGTTGTCCGCGGCCGACCAAATTCGCGAGCGAATGAGATCGACCGGGTCTCACTCTGCGAAAGAGTGGTAAAATTTTATTATTACTAAATTATTACTAATTATGCTAAAAAAAAATACGTTTAGCATTTTTTCTCTCTGCCGGAATTCATCTTCGGCAGGTTTCTCCAACGATCGAATTTTCTAGCAATGACGATCGGAGAAGTCTCGCTCTACAGAAGAGCGGTAAAATTTTACTATCGCGAATTGCTTAGAGGTCATCGGTGTAAAATTTTCGAAAAATCGTTTTGTTGGAAGCACTTTCAAAAAATCATTGGAAACTTAAAAATTTTACAATGCTCTTTGTTTAAACAATTGCGATCGGCATTTTTTTCTCTGCCATGGCTTACTTCAGCAGGTTGTCCGCGGCCGACCAAATTCGCGAGTGAACGAGATCGACCAGGTCTCACTCTGCGAAAGAGTGGTAAAATTTTATTATTACTAAATTATTGGTAATTATGCTAAAAAAAAATACGTTTAGCATTTTTTCTCTCTGCCGGAATTCATCTTCGGCAGGGTTCTCCAAGGATCGAATTTTCTAGCAATGACGATCGGAGAAGTCTCGCTCTACCGAAGAGTGGTAAAATTTTACTATCGCGAATTGCTTAGAGGTCATCGGTGTAAAATTTTCGAAAAATCGTTTTGTTGGAAGCACTTTAAAAAAATCATTGGAAACTTAAAAAATTTTACAATGCTCTTTGTTTAAACAATTGCGATCGGCATTTTTTTCTCTGCCATGGCTTACTTCGGCAGGTTGTCCGCGGCCGACCAAATTCGCGAGCGAACGAGATCGACCGGGTCTCACTCTGCGAAAGAGTGGTAAAATTTTGTTATTACTAAATTATTACTAATTATGCTGAAAAAAATACGTTTAGCATTTTTCTCTCTGCCGGAATTCATCTTCCGCAGGTTTCTCCAAGGATTGAATTTTCTCGCAATGACAATCGGAGAAGTCTCGCTCTACAGAAGAGCGGTAAAATTTTACTATCGCGAATTGTTTAGAGGTCATCGGTGTAAAATTTTACAAAAATCGTTTTGTTTGAAACAGTTTTAAGAAATCCTTGGGACCTTAAAAAATATGATGCATATTCCTTTCTAGCTGAAAAAAAACCATTATAAAGTGGTTTTCGAGCTATTTTTTAAATCTCCGCCGCTAAAAAACGTCTTTGGCCAAGTCTCATGCCGGTAGGCGCAGTTCTCACTTGTAAGCCTATTGTGGGGACAAAATCACTGACTAAAAATAGTTTTATTTTCAACCAACAGGTGGCATTAGATTACGGGAAAAAAACTTGTTCAGCTGTAGCGTCTTTGAAACCGTTGACTTCAAACATGTTTTTTTCAAAACCATGTTTTCGATATCGAGACGGAGCAAAACTAAAACAATGTTCGACCAATCGACTTGAAATTACAACTGTTTCTTAGATTGCTTTAACAGTCAAAGACGAGCGCTTTCTTTCAATTGACTGAAAATTGTAAAAAATATATCACTTTTTATACCCAACCCCAGAAAATTAAAGAAACAGAACATTTCTTCATTTTTGAGATGTTTTTGAAAAGCTGTATCAATGTTAAAAATAGTCGTATCAAGATGAAAAAGAAAAACATTATTAAGCTTCAAGTTTCTAGTTTGAGATCTTTTGGCAAAATAATTTTGTGAGGTATGGTTATCGCGCAATTGGAAGAGATAGCGAGAAAATTATTTTTCCAATTTTATTTTTTCAAGGGATTTTTCACAGTTAAATCAATGCATAGGTCCACTAGCTTGTTTATTCAGTTCCAATTGGGGTTTTTTGTGGTCTCTCTATGTCAATTTTTTGCTGACATATCCGACTTATAATAAAACATATTCCTTTCGTGTTTGATCAATCATATCACAGCAACCAATGATCGCACAGGAAATTATTGGGCAGCTTTAAAAACTTGAATCAGTTTCGTACAAGACCCTTTCGTTGATTTTTCAGAAAAAAATCATGTTTTCACCATTAACAGTAGTTTGAAAAATAGGACAAAAAATGACATTTTATGGTTTATCAGTAAATTTACTACTCCATTACAAATATTGGTAGAAAGACTAATGTCGCCACGTTTATTTTTCAGCTTAATGTACCCCCAATAGACGTGTAAATTTTCAAATTGATCCATCGACCCGTCTTTCCGAACCGATCGATCCAAGTTTTACAAAAGAATTAAAGGAACAAGTGTTCCTAAACATCGTGTAATCATGATCAAAATGAAAACACCCATTTTCTTCGACTATTTTTATAACTTTGTAGTAGTTGCTTGTTAAATTTCAGAAAAAAATTGAGAAATTAAAAAAAAATTGTAATCTGTTTAAATTTGTAACATTTTTCAGAAAATAATGGTGACTCGTTGTTGCCACGCTTCGGCTTTTGCGCACCATAATTTCACTCACCTTTAATTGCATTGATTAAAAGTTGATCCCCCCAAGCAGTATTCACTAGTCGATCTGAGAACTTGTATGCCATTAACTGTTTATATTTTCTGCGAAGGTTATCAGGAATACAAAAAACACTTTTTTCAAAAATGATCTCTTGTTTGGAAGGAAAAACCAATGAACAGTTTTTTTCAAAAACTAATCTTTTTTTGGTAATTTTTTTCTACGTTTTGGTAAAAAAAATGAATCTAATGTTTTTGTAAACTCTAATTTTTTTTCAATTTTTGATCATGCCTAGTTTTGAAAAAAAGATTGTTTTCCATAACCCTAATAACCTTCGTAGAAAATATTGAGAATTAATTGCATAAATGTTCTCAGATCGACTATTAAATACAGCTTGAGAGTATCAACTTTAATTGATGCAATTAAAGATGAGTAAAATTAAAGTGCGCAATCGCCGAATCGTGTAAAAAATGAGTCAGTATTGTTTCCTGAAATATTTTACAAATTAAAAAAATGTTAATCTCGATTTTTTTTCTTATATTTAACAAGCAGCTAGTGCCAAGTTGTGAAAAAAGTCGAAGAAAATTAGTATTTTTATTTTTAAGATGATTACAAGATGTTTAGGAATAATACACTTGTTCCTTTAATTGTTTTGTCAAACTTCGATTAACTTTGGATAGAAAACGGTTCGATGAATCAATTTGCAGACTAACAGGGGAATTGGGAGTAAATCGAGCTGAAAAAACACGCGGCAGCATTAGTTTTTGTATCAATATTTGTAACATAGTGGTAGATTTATTGAAAATTCAGAAAAAGTAATTTTTTGTCTTTCACCAAATAACGGTTAAGGGTGAAGAAAAAAATCACAAAAATCAACGGGAGGGGCTGGCAGAAAATTTATTCGACTTTTCAAAGCTGCCCTCTAATTCCCGTTGCGATAATTGGTTGCTTAGATATCGATAATCAAAGACAAAAGAATCTTTTTTCATTCGAAGTCGGATATCTCAGCAGAAAAATTGACGTAGAGTTTATTAAATTAACTGAAACAAAATTCCTTAGTCCGATGACCCCTGAAAAATAAAAACAAATTTGGAATTTTTTTCTGCCGGTATTTCTTATGATTGCGCGATAGCCAAAAGATCTCGAAACTATCATCTTGAAGCTTCAAAAGGCTTTTTTCATCTCGATGCGACAATTTTTCACATAGACACAGCGCTTAAAAAAACGCTAAAAAATGAAGAAATGTTGTTCTTGTAATTTTTGGAGTCGTATATATAAAGTATGGTTCAAAGCACGACCTTTTTTTTAACTCGTCTCTTTTCTTTAATTATTTTGAAGTTTCCCCTCATTTGACTGCTAAAACGAACGTAATAAACGAAAATATTTTACTCTCAGTTCCACGATTAAATTTACGATAGTTCTACTGCGTTCCACGGAGAGGGTATGAGGTTGAAGTTTGCAACGTTGGAACGCTATAAAAATTAAAATTTGTGAAGTCCTTATTTATATTTCAGCAACCTTTGCTTACAATAATCCTCCAACCACTTTTCAAGATTGTTGGTCGCGCCTCGTTCAAAGAGAATCGACCAACAATCGTCACCGTGTACTCCGATCTAAGGGGTCACACTATGGAATTTAAAAAAAATTGTTTTTATTTTACTTGACTTAAAAGATGCTTTGCACCATCTATAATAAGGGGAAAAAAGTTTGGTACCTGTAAAATAAGGTCCGCAGGCCAGTATGGGTTTGCGGTGGCAGTGGCTGGCTCGTGTGCGAGACATCGACTGTTTTTCTCAAAACATAATTTTTCAAAACGGCACGCAGCATAACTTCAACAATTTTCATCATTTTCACTCCCAATTTTGGGTACATGTTTAAAATAACATTCCAAAGAGAAATAAGTACGGGATTTTCTATGAGTTAGTTATAACATTAGTTATTACCAAATGATTGTCCTTTTTTTCTGTCGAAAATTAAGTTTTTGGTTTAATGCTTGCCAATTACACAAAAAATAACATTGTCACAATTCTCTACGTATTTCTCTAGCTATACTCGTGTAATTTAATAGAATTTTTTTAATTTTATTCTAAAATCAAATTAGCGTCAGCTATACTGCGTGCCGCAGAGCGTCTCAAATTCAACATGCCTCGCCAGAATGGCTCCAACTTTTGGCATAATTTTTTAATATAAATTTCGTTTTGTTCACTTAAAGATATGACTAATAACATCCTTGAATATTAATATTCTCTTATTTGTCCTTCTGCAAAAAAAAAATCGCGAAATATCACTCAGTTTTGGTGGTTTACAGTGGTACCCTTATGGTAAAACGAGCGTGCGCTCTTGATTTCAATCGATTTTGTTCAAATTTTAACCACACATTGTTCATATTATTATGCAAGTTTGAGTTAAATTTCAGAACAGTTGACTATTTAGATTGGGAGATAATGGATTTTTGAATAGCAACTTTTAACCCTGCAGGGTCTGCATTGGCCGAAAGTCAGGTCACTTAATTCGGTGTACCATTCTATTGTGTTTATGAATTTTGAAAAAAAAATATGATTAGATAGTAAACTAGTTAGGGAACGCGTGAAAAAGTTTGAATTGTCTTTACTATTCAGTTTTGCTATAGACGTTCAGTAACGACAGAATAACTCTCGGTTAAAAATATTTATCCTCTATAATAAGAAGACATTATGCAACACCGCAGAACAGTATTGTTCAATATTTCGAGAAAAAAGTTAATTATTGTGTTCCTCAAGTTAAGCACTTTTAACGTGAAGAAAAAGATTTGCGTTCTAAACATCAATATTTTATATTGTTTATGTTATTACCTTGTGTCTTTTTATAGAGCACAAATATTTTTCACGGAAAATTACTCTGTCTAAAGGCCATAGTCGGTTAATTAGGGAAAAATTGGCCCCGCATTTTTTCCAGCGAAATTTGGAGTATATTCTGAGGTATAAAAAAAAATTCTGAAGATTTTATGCCCGTCAACGCAATGGTTTTAGAAAAATGAATTTTTTTTAAATATCAAAAAAAAATCCGGAAACGGTATAGTGGATCGAATTGATTTTTTTTTGGTACCTGGTCCGATCAAACGTGTTGAGAAACAAAATTATAGAACATCTTGCGAAAGATTAAGGTTTGAAAAAAATAATGTTCCTTGTTTTATTATTTTTTACTATAATCCACTTGGGGTACAATAGCGAATTTTTTTTCATATAATCTTTGGGCATCTTATTAGATTATATAATTTTTTCAAAATGATCGGTTTGGTACGCCACAGTGAAAAAAAGAAACACACTTTATTGATATATTTTAGTTATATAGATATGTAACTAAAATATATCAATAAAGTCTGATATGTGACTAAATGATCGGCTTGGTACGCCACAGTGAAAAAAAAAAGAAACACACTTTACTGATATATTTTAGTTATATAGATATATAACTAAAATATATCAATTATGGATTATAAAACAAGGAACGTTATTTTTTTTTAACTTTAATCTTTCGCAAGATGTTCTATAATTTTATTTCGTAACGCGTTTGATCGTAACAAGTACCAAAAAAAAAAATTGAATCGATCCGCTGAAGCGTTTCCAGAATTTTTGTTATTCTTTATTAAAAAAAAATTCCGAAAACATTGCGTTGACGGGGATGAAATTTTCAGAATTTTTTTTTTTTTTTTATACCTCAGAATATACTCCTAATTTCGCTGGAGAAAATGCGGGGGCAATTTTTCCCTACTTACCCGGCTATGGCCTTTTCTGAAAATTGCATCCCCGTCAACGCAATGGATTTGAAAAAATGAATTTTTTTTTAAATAAAAAAAATTCCGGAAACGCTTCAGTGGATCGATTCGATTTTTTTGGTACTTGTTACAATCAAAGTGTTACGAAATAAAATTATAGAATATCTTGCGAAAGATTAAGGTTTAAAAAAAATAATGTTCCTTGTTTTATTTTTTTTATTATAATCCACTTGGGGTACAATAACGATTTTTTTTTCATATAATCTTTGGGTACCTTATTAAATTATATATTTTTTTCAAAATCATCGGTTTGGTACGCCAGAGTGAAAAAAAAAGTAACAGACTTTATTGGTATATTTTAGTTACATATCTATATAACTAAAATATATCAATAAAGGATGTTTCTTTTTTTTCACTGTGGCGTACCAAACCGATCATTTAAAAAAAATTATATAATCTAATAAGGTGCCCAAAGATTGTATGAACATTTTTTCGCTATTGTACCGCAAGTGGATTATAGTAAAAAATAATAAAACAAGGAACATTATTTTTTTTCAAATCTTAATCTTTCGCAAGATGTTCTATAATTTTATTTCGTAACACGTTTGATCGGAACAAGTACCAAACAAAAATCAAATCGATCCACTGTACCGTTTCCGGAAAAAAATATTTTTTTTGATATTTAAAAAAAAAATCTTTTTTCTAAAACCATTGCGTTGACGGGCATGACATTTTCAGAAAATTTGTTTTTTTTATACCTCAGAATATACTCCAAATTGCGCTGGAAAAAATGCGGGGGCAATTTTTCCCTTCTTACCCGGCTATGGCCTTTCAATGCAGACCGTACAGTGTTAAATGTTGCAATTTTTAATTCAATCATTTCCGAATCTAAATAGTCGACTGATCTAACATTTCACTGAAACATGCATAATGATACGAACAATGTCTGGTTAAAATTTAAGTAAAATCTATAAAAATCAAAAGCGCACGCTTGTTCTACCTTAACGCGTTCAACCGTTGACCATTCAATGCTGTTGGGCTGGAGGTTTCGACCCGTCGACTCTGAGTATGAGATGATGGTAGCCGTAACCATTGAGATGCAATGGTCCTCGCCCTTTGTTCTAGAACGTACATACGTAAGCGAAAGGCCTTGTACAGATTGGTGGTGCGATCCATGGTGAGATGCTCTCGGAGAGATTGGAGACAGCGGTGATATCCTCACGGACACTGGGACTCTATACCGTGGCCGCGACGAGTGACACGGTTTCTCATCCTCGGCAGTGCGTTCTTGCTGCCCTTCATAAATCCGATGGTCCATCTAGATTGTAAATCCGACATTACATTAGTTCTGGTTTCTACATGCTAGCGCATGTACCGTACCTAGCATGTATATGTGTACACTATCGGTACGAGTATTAGTATGGTGAGGATACGGAACCAGTATATTTTACTATTTCACAGTATACCAGTACCATACTAGTAATACGTACATTTGCGTGTAGCGGTGTACTACCATACAGGTATACCGAGGGTCTTTTATTTTTATACGCCATACCAATAGTCATGTATTGGTGAGATGACCTCTCGGTCATCAGGGTGAAGGTATCGAGGAATAGCCACAAGTCCACAAATCAACCGTGTTTGAGACGTGACAGTTTTGCATTCGTAGGCAAAGGGTGTTGAACTTTTGTGCATCATTTTGGTCGCACAATGATCAGGAAATCGAGGATTTCGAGAGGTAATGGAAATGGCTACGGATCATCGGAAAATATGCTATCTGCGATTTTTTCACGAATGAATATCGAGGGATTTCTGCGAAGAGCCAATAAGCTTGAATTTTTTGCACCGGAGCCGTTGGCTGTTTGAGACATCGGCGAGCGAGAAAGCAATGCGAGGGAAGATCGTGGCAAATTACAACGCACGTAAATTGAGGTTATAGCACGTACATACCTTGCTTCCGGTGTTTTCTCCTTCGACTTCTCGCTGTCACTGTGTTCCTCGATCTTCTTTATGTAATCGGCCACGGCGGTTTTCTCGTCGATTATTTCTTTGTCGGTTTTTGTCGTCGGTGGTGTGCCGGCGTCCTGATGCGTTCTTCACAGCAAAAAAACTCACCAAAACGCGACGAAAATAATCTTCACTTGAATACACACTATTTACATTCTATATTACACTCTATCACACACATCGTATGATGAAATATACTTCGAACAAATGTGCGAGGTTATGGGTCCGGCTTTCGACCTGTCAAAAAATAAATTGTTCCGAAAGGAGGCGAGCGCGGTCGGTACAAACAGAACGAAGCGAGCTGCGCGCCGCCAGTGAGAATACGGATGAACTGAGCGCTCGCTCCGGTAACTGATATTTTGAGCTTTGTTGGTACATTTTTGCTACATTTATGTAAAAATTTCAAAATGCTTTTTCTCCGCCATTTGTTCATGAAAACAGGTGAAACGAAGCTTAAAATGTGTGCTTTTTCACGGTCCAGAGGATGACGCTCAGAAAATTACCGAAAATGCGATGCAATGGTTAATAATTCACCATTTTTCGCAGGGTAACCACAAACTGTAATTTTTTTTTGGAAATTTTGGATAACGGAGGGCGTCATCCCCTCGGAGCAAGTATCCTGCATGCACACAACAAATTTCATTCCAATCGGTTGTTCCGTTTGGGAGAATTCTTTTGTCAAAATTTCGAAGTGGTCGGAGGCATGTGGCACATCGCCTTAAATGTTGACCGGTGTGCTGGTTTAGTGGTTAGCGTGCATACCTCTGAACTAGTACATCGGGAGGTTACGGGTTCGAGTCGTAGTCTCGTAGTTCGGAGAAAAACAAATACGAGCGTGACGTAGCTCGAGTTCTGCACGGATGTCGCGCACACGGATCGGTACGTGTGTGTGTCGTGTGTGTATGACTGTAGCCTATGATTTATTTTTCGACGAAACGCGACTAGCTCCGAAACGGGGAAGCGAACCTGGGACCAGCTGTATTGGTATAGGTTTTCTGCAGTTTCTCTATACCCATGGCAATAATGTCACAGTGAATGCGATACAGAGGGAGAAGTCGACTGCGGCCGCAAGGTGGGGATACAAAGTGGAATATGGTGGGGAATCAATCAAATTTGCTTTATTATTTCCCGTATAAATGTCTATCTCACATTAAGGCACTTCACCTCATACGAAAGGGTAAAAAATCGCTAGATTGGATTGCCTCGAAAAACCCGAATTCTGCCTGGAATCCGATTGCTGGCCAAAAGATGGGCCAATGGTATATATTCCGACGGTCAGTACTTTAAATGAACCAGTTAGTCGATTTTTTACCAAACCACTTTGTTTGTGCACATTAAAAAAATGGGCGGTTTCATATGCGTACTGGGATGAAAAATGTTTCCCCGAAAACGTCACAAAAGTCTGATCCTTTTTTCCCCGGCGATGTATTATTTTGGGCGCCAGCGACCATGACGGCTCGCCGGGAAAAAAGGATATCGATGTTTGCCGGCCAGCTAGGGGCTCGGGGCGTGGTAGACAGGCCGGGTTAGAGGGTACAATTGTCACCAAATTAAATGAAACAAAAGTATATATTTATTTATTCTTTCTGTAACAATATTGACCTTTCTCACAATTAGCGACTCTCCTCTTTCGGCACAATAATCCTCGTCTCTCCCTCCCTACGCTCTCTCGCTCTCTCCCACTCCACCACCCCCCCCCCCCCCCTCTCACTCAGCCTCAGACGATAATACAATAAATAAAAATAATACAAATCACAACACTCAACACTTCCACACCTCCCTGCCGCGCATATGATTTTCGCGGTCCCTGGTGACCCACCACGACCCCGATACGCGTTCTGGACCCCGGGATCCGCGACCCAACATTAACCCATTAACGCCCAAGAATCGCGATTTTTTCCTTCAATTTCAAGCCAGATTTTTATTATATAAAAAAAACATAAAAAATGAAGAGATACGTTCCCTAGTATTTTCGGGGGTGCTCTTTCAGAATCTGGGGTCAAAATCGGGTTTTGTCCATTAGGAAAAAAAATATGGCGGCTTTTAAACCAAAAAAAAAACAGGAAAGATCGATGACACTTTTTTTTCAAATTTTTTTTTCACCTCGAAGCCGTTGAAAAGTCCGGTTTTCTTTTCAACCATGGGTGCATAGAATAGTGACGATTGAACAATCAATTTTTTAAATTCGTCGTTGCCAACATTTTCACCCCCAAAATGGCGCTTTTCACCCCCCCACGAAAAATGTCACGCTCGGTGTCCCAAATGAAAAGTAGTTGGATTTGGACGAAAATTGGTACTCGGAGGTTTTTGAGGTCGCTGATTACGTTTCTGTTCTCAAAATTCTGAAATTCAAAATGGCCGATCCAATATGGCGGATACAAATGCAAAAGTTCATTTGAATTGGATAGAACGTGGCACTTGGGGGTTTTCGAGGTCGCTGATTATGATTCTGCTCTCAAAATTCCGAAATTCAAAATGGCGGATCCAATATGGCGGACACAAATGCAAAAGTCCATTTGGATTGGATAAAACATGGCATTCGGGGGTTTTCGAGGTAGCTGATTATGATTCTGCTCTCAAAATTTCGAAATTAAAAATGGCGGATCCAATATGGCGGACACAAACGCAAAAGTTCATTTGAATTGGATAAATGTGGCACTCGGGGGTTTTCGAGGTCGCTGATTATGATTCTGCTCTCAAAATTCCGAAATTCAAAATGGCGGATGCAATGTGGCGGACACAAATGCAAAAGTTCATTTGAATTGGATAAAATGTGGCACTCGGGGGTTTTCGAGGTCGCTGATTATGATTCTGCTCCCAAAGTTCCGAAATAAAAAATGGCGGGTCCAATATGGCGGACACAAATGCAAAAGTTCATTTGAATTTTATAAAACGTGGCACTCGGGGGTTTTCGAGGTCGCTGATTATGATTCTGCTCTCATAATTTGAAAGCCTTTGGGTATTTAAATACCCAAAGGCTTTCGAATTTTGAGAGCAGAAATATAATAAGCGACCTAGAAAACCCTCGAGTGCCACGTTTTATCCAATTCAAATGAACTTTTGCATTTGTGACCGCCATATTGGATCCGCCATTTTTAATTTCGGAATTTTGAGAGCAGAATCATAATCAGCGACCTCGAAAACCCCCGAGTATCACGTTTTATCCAATTCAAATGAACTTTTGCATTTGTGTCCGCCATATTGGATCCGCCATTTTGAATTTCGGAATTTTGAGAGCAGAATCATAATCAGCGACCTCGAAAACCCCCGAGTGCAACATTTTATCCAATTTGAATGAACTTTTGCATTTGTGTCCGCCATATTGGATCCGCCATTTTGAATTTCGGAATTTTGAGAGCAGAATCATAATCAGCGACCTCGAAAATCCCCGCGTGCCACGTCTTATCCAATTCAAATGAACTTTTGCATTTGTGTCCGCCAGATTGGATCCGCCATTTTTAATTTCGGAATTTTGAGAGCAGAGTCATAATCAGTGACCTCAAAAACCCCCGAGTGCCACGTTTTATCCAATTCAAATGAACTTTTGCATTTGTGTCCGCCATATTGGATCCGCCATTTTTAATTTCGGAATTTTGAGAGCAGAATCATAATCAGCTACCTCGAAAACGCCCGAGTGCCATGTTTTATCCAATCCAAATGGACTTTTGCATTTGTGTCCACCATATTGGATCCGCTATTTTGAATTTCGGAATTTTGAGAGCAGAATCATAATCAGCGACCTCGAAAACCCCCGAATGCCACATTTTATCCAATTCAAATGAACTTTTGCATTTGTGTCCGCCATATTGGATCGGCCATTTTGAATTTCGGAATTTTGAGACCAGAATCGTAATCAGCGACCTCAAAAACCTCTGAGTACCAATTTTCGTCCAAATCCAACTACTTTTCATTTGGGACACCGAGCGTGAAATTTTTCGTGTCACTCAGGGGGTGAAAAGCGCCATTTTGGGGGTGAAAATGTTGACAACGACGAATTAAAAAAAATGGATTGTTCAATCGTCACTATTCTATGCACCCATGGTTGAAAAAAAACGGACTTTTCAACGGATTCGAGGTGAAAAAAAATTTTGAAAAAAAAGTGTCATCGATTTTTCCTGTTTTTTTTTTTGTTTAAAAGCCGCCATATTTTTTTTCCTAATGGAAAAAACCCGATTTTGACCCCGGATTCTGAAAGAGCACCCTCGAAAATACTACGGAACGTATTTCTTCATTTTTTGTGATTTGTTTTATATAATAAAAATCTGGCTTGAAAATGAAGGAAAAAATCGCGATTCTTGGGCGTTAATGGGTTAAGATAAAAATAACTGAAACTAATCCGATGCGGCGTCCGTAAGCCAGGGGCAGCTACGAAGATCGACGGAAAGGCTTTGTGTCGAGAATGTTCCGATCTGCCGAGGGCTCATTTACCAATATTATTATGGCCGGGACTCGCCGCCATCACGTCGCGAAAGAAAAACCCCCTTCCTGGCTGTCCGTCCCGCTCGACGCTCCGTGTCGAAGACCCGTCATTTTTTCTCGTCTTCGCGCGAAGGGGATTTCGGCTTTCCTTCTTTCTTTCTCTCTCTAATTCTTGATTTCAGTCCTTAGAATAGGGACTGAACTCCCACCTCGCTTATCGCACGGAAGACCACGGATGTCCGATCGGTGTGTGTGTGCGTGAGTGCGTGCGTGCTTGTATGTGTGTGTGTGTGTGCGCGCGCGCGCGCGCGTGTGTGTGTGTGTGTGTGTGTGTGTGTGTGTGTGTGTGTGTGTGCGGGGTGCGCGTGCGTGTGTGGAAACGCTTATTGGCGACGAATGAGGCTAGATGGGTGGATCGTTTGAAGAAGAGATTATGGCGGGGGACTGATATCGATGGTGATGAAGAGCGGCGATGATGTTGCTGCCGATTGCGCCGAAACGCCGATCTCGGCTCCAATGCGTCTCCCATGGAGTCCTGCTTGGTCGTGGGCTGCGTGGCCGCACGCGAACTCTGAAGTGCCGCTGTGGGACTTTTCCTCGACTTTGCTCTCATGGGCAGAAGGACGACCAAAACTCATAGCCACCATGTCTTGAGCTCTCATTATTACATGGTAAGAACTGCACGAACGACGCCAAATTCGAACCTCTACCACCGCTAGATATGGGTGGGATACGCGGCGGAAGCTCCGCCGGGAACGTCGAAAATCCTTGCTCGCGAAGACTACCGAACCGTCGTCCATGAGGTCCACGTCGGGCAGGCATGACTTCGCTCTCCAAGGCGCACTCCAAACAATGATGCCAAAACCCCGAAGCTTGATGCCTCCCCGCCATTTCTGCCTCGTATAGATCCCTAGACGCCAGGTTTCTCGTAACGCAAAAAACCTGGCGAAAACAAAATAACGAAAAAAAATGGGACAAACAATTACATCAAATTCGCCGCCCTATCCTGACTATGGGTCCGCGTTCGGGGTGAGCGGCGAGGGGGCAGGTCGTTTTCACGGGCTTTCAGGAACCCCGGAAAGTTGCCAAGTCAGTATACATATACAGGATGGTGCGATCTAATTTTTCTATTGGCAAAATCAGTGTACCCCCCACCAACACAACTCTTCTACGAACTTATCCCGCCACATAATTCATTAACACAATGATCCCTTCCAATTTTAATGAAGATCAATCCCGCGCCACGTTATTTACGAGCTTTAAGTACATAAATAGTGCAGAACGGCGAGGTCCTAAAGGATCAGGTACGTTGTGCACACTCCCACCCGTTTCTCTACAGACACCCCGTAAGTGTGTGCCTGTATAAACGGGCGAAATCGAGTCGCATCTCCGTACACAACATCGCCGCTGGTTCGAACATCGCCAACAGGAGAAAATTCAATGTTGGAATGAAAACAATTTCAGGAATTCACTTAGTCATGGATTTCACTTGGGAATATCTACTGGGAACCGGGGAATTCGTTAATCTTGACTCGATTTCGCGAATATATATATATATATATATATATACCACGCTGTACTATGCGACGTTATATACACGCGAAGTGAATGGAAAAGGAGCAAAAAGCTGCAATGCGCATTGGAGACTTTGCGGCAATGGAATTTCCCCCATTCCATCTTTAATATTCGGCAATAACAAACGCTTGCGAAATTACTTATCTCACGAATGATGTCTCAACGACGATCGTTGTGCAAGTTGAGCAAGACTTTTTTCTTTTAACGAGGTTGATTTTCAATTAATGACAATTATTCGGAAGCGCGGATAATTTTTTTCTCCTCTTCAATACTTCTTGATTTCAACTGACAGGGGTGAAAGCTCGGTAGGTTTGCAGCTGCAGCGATTTTCTGGGTCAAGCAGCGTTCGCGTGGGCTAATACTTATATGGGGGACAGCTTGTCATTAAATTTCGCTCGCAAAGGTTGCTCTGTGGAATTATCATTTTAAAAAAATAACGGGTCACGGGAAGCCCATGCATCTAATAATCCCAATATTATGTCTCCAAAAAATTTAGTGCAAAACATGGCGGCGTCGAAATACAATTTTCATCGTACATGTTTACATTTCAGTCCGATGTCGGCTTTGTTCGATTGGAAAAATCAATTCTGCTTGCATCTTCTAAAGTCTAGAGAGCGAGTCGTGAAAAATTCAAATTGAAATTACAAAAATGGCATGCTGTAGAAAAAAGGTTCGACTTTCCACTAAAGAAAATAAGTTAAATAATTTGTTAACATAAAATGAAGTGTTATAAACTGTGCTCTGTCCGAATTTGAAGTCAATCGGACAAATAGATTTTGAGCTACGCCTTACAACGTTTCATGAAAGATAGTTTCAAGAAAACCACAAACGAAAAAGGGTGAATCGCAGCGGGGCGGTTTGACGTAGGGCAGTATGCAATCTGACCCTTTACAAAAATCGTCACGATTCGGTCAAGTTTTGGAATTTTCACAAAACTTTGTTTCAAATTAAAGTTGAGACCCTGGATTACAAAACTACACAATGAAAAGAATTTTATTTCCGACATAACACTCTTATGCAGAGCCCTGAGTTTATATCTGCACTGCACATTGGGACGGGCGGGTGCACCTATCTTGCAAGCTCAAGCCACCTCCAACTCCCGATCTTATACGTGGTCCACCCATAAGTACGTATATCCTGGTAATTTGTCTTCCTGTCGAAAAAACAATCTTGATATTGCTGAACGTGATCCCGTTGTTGTTGCAGGCGTATATAAGGTGGTTACAAGTAAATGCAATTAAGTTTCGGAGTGAAGGGGATGGTAGTTCCGGTAGAAGTGGGCTGCAAGAAGGGTAAACGAGGCCGAGCGCAAGGTGCCGGCGCGCATCTGCTGATATCTGTAAGTCAACTACCAGTATAGACGAGCACACAGGGGCGAGAAGGAAATGGAACTTGGTACAACTAAGTCTCTTCGACTACGCACACACATTTTACTTTTCTCTCTCTCTCTCTCTCTCTCTCTCTCTCTCTCTCTCTCTCTCTCTCTCTCTCTCTCTCTCTCTCTCTCTCTCTCTCTCTCTCTCTCTCTCTCTCTCTCTCTACGCGAACCTAAGCTGCGCCAATTATATTTTTCTGTATCTTTCCTCGATTACCAAAACTGTGTTACGAGGAATCGAAACCTTGTACATAGTTAAGGAATAGAAAAACCTTGCTTACTATACCTTTGTGCTCTCTTGTTAAACGCGATTTGTAACTCTTTCCCCGATCGAAAATTTGAATAGAACAGATGTGTGCACGAATATTCGCATTTATAGGTAAACGTAATTTTGGGTGATCATGGTATATACCATGGCGAAAGATCTACCTCTGCTGAAAGCGTAACCGCGGATAACTTTGATTCGATGGACCTCCTGGGTGCCAGTAACCGGGTACTGAAGGAAATTTGGCAATATTTGTTTCATTCGCCCCATCATCTCTAGCTTCCTGATATATTTGTACGTAATAATTCAAAATGAGAAAATTGAAATCGCCAAAGAGGGAAATTGTCGAAATTGCTAGCGTACATAAGGGTCCGAATAGTTATCATTTCGAGGTGGTTGATGCATCAACTTTCGCTGTGGTGCCACGATAGTAGCAGATTTCTGGGGTGGGTGTAGGAAAGAAAAAAAAACCGAGGTACAGTCAAGAGTTTTACCATCCCTGAGGTGTGCCTGCGACAGCCTGCCACATTGGTTTTTACTATTCCGACCTATGCGTATATACATATACGTACAATAAACGTACACTCGCAGGGTTATTTGAGTAACTGCTGGTTGCAAATCAGACTTGACATACCACAATGCTCTCTCTCTCTCTCTCTCTCTCTCTCTCTCTCTCTCTCTCTCTCTCTCTCTCTCTCTCTCTCTCTCTTTCTCTCTCTCTCTCTCCCTCCCCCCTGTTCTCTCTCTCTTCCTTGGCAAAGGAAATGGATCCAGCGAGATTATGGAGACCCAAGTCGGAAAGAGTTTTGCTGCGCTGGATGTGCGCCTCTCATCTTACTCGTGCCCGCAACGCTCCTTCCCCGCTTTCCTCTCGTTTGAGTTATTTTAATGGCTGAAATAATGATTGAACATTACGGTAACGGTATTTAACTTCTACCTCCGTGACCCGACGTTGAGAGCCACACTTCAACGAAGCTGCAGCTGCTTTGCTCCTGCACCACCAGGTTGCTAGCCCCCCCCCCCCATCTCCTCTTAGCGATGAGAAAAGTTGAAATGGGAAATGGAATTGGATGCAGAGACGGGACTGCCAGGCTATATTGAGAAACTGAAGCGTGGCTTCTCTGTTTCGCGCGCTCTACGGCCCGTAAACGGCAACGCAGCACCAGGCCGGCGCCGTCGCGAGCAGAAGAAGAAAAAGAGGAAGATAAAGCGCGAAGAGATATCGAAGTGTGAGAGCCCTGTCTCCGAGTCCATCTGGCGTTCATCGAGATGTTAGTAAGATTTCTGAATCTCCAAAGCGTTCACTCGGATTCTAACACGTTGGAGGCGCTGAGAACCTTGGATGGAAGAACAAGCCGAGGGAACGCAAAAGCTTCAAGGAATTGTCACCCATTCAAGAGATTGCAGGCAAAGAATTATTGATTCGAGGGAGCTTGGGGACTCTGGGGAGTTATGTCTGTGGGCAGTGTCGTAACAAGAGCCACAGTGAAGGATCGCCTTGAATGATATCTTTCTGACTGACACGGTGCATGGACAATACAAATTGACTCATTTTGTGAACCGCTTGGTGATCATAATATTGAACTTCATTACAGCAGTAGTCGTTGGGATAACTCAGTCAGGATATTCAGCCTTTCCGTAGACAATATCGTGCGCATCCATTTTGGAAATGTTTCTCAAATGAGAAATTATAATCAAGATAGGAAAGGTACCCTGTGCCTTGTTTAGCGTTAGACGGTATTCGTTCCGAAAGACCCATGGTCGTTATAACCGTTGCCCGTATTATACGTACGTATAGAACCTACTTTGCAACTTGTACCGGTCGTTGGGGACGCAACTTCGCAAGTAGGTTGTGTCTCAAACCCAGTCGATGCGCCTACCAAGCAAGACAGGACGTATGCTCTCTCGTATGCGCCTAGTCCATTGTACTCGCACTATCAACATTAACCCAACCCGATATTACCTCGCAGTCAAGTCATTCGACCTTCCCGACGTAAACAGTATACGGCTCCGTCGAGCACGAATCTATCGGAGCAATTAAAGCGCCCGACGTATAGGCGTACACCGAGAAACGCGGAATGTAAGGGAAGGAAGGGCTGGGCATGTTGTGATGTCACGGTATTACGGGGAGCCATTAAGATAACGTGGTCGGGGATGATTAGCCTCCCTAATTACTCGTAGCCTATGAGAATCCTCTCTCTCTCTCTCTCTCTCTCTCTCTCTCTCTCTCTCTCTCTCTCTTTACCCCCCCCCCTCTCTCCCTCCCTCCCTCCCTCCCTTCCCCTCTCTCTGTGCCGGTGTCTGTGTCTCTCCTAGTCCAGGTTCCTAGTCCAGGTCACTCTCCCATTTACAGTTATGTCGCACGAAATCCTGTCAATTTAGTCCCCGAGCGATGATTTTACGATGACTCGTGGACACCCACTACAAAACTGCCAGGATCCACGTCCCCACTGGTGGACATATCACCTACTATCTACTACCTACCACCTAATACATGGACCATTATTTTACATTCATCAATCGCAGGAATCATTGTGCTTGATCTGGCATTCACGATTACTCGGCGTTTAATAATTGCACAAGACCATAATGAAATTCCATGGCAGCTCAATGGGGAAGCTATTGAAATGAGAAAGGAAGAGATGTGATTAAAAATAGACGCGTATTTCCGGTAATTGATTTCGAATGAGCGATAATGAGCAATGTCAGAATACCTCTCGCATATGTTGAGGGCTTCTTCCCGCAGCCCCGGCATACATTGTACGCTCTCTCTATCTACCTCCCTCTTCCAGTATACCTCGCTCTCTTCTCACTCCCAAACTATTATCCGACAGATTTCCTAATTAATTAATTCACAAGTCACTCTGCCTCGCTCGCTTGTCCTACCATGTTCCGGGGAACGGCACATGTGAGTGGTGGTTTCTATCAGTTCTCCAATAGTCCCGCAGCTATTTCTCTTCACATAACCGTACAACCCTGATGCTAATTGTTCTCCCGTTTCGATAAATTAACCGTACGTTCCATCAATGAATTACACTTGTCGGCACAATTACTCACCGTCGTACTCCCACTCGTTTCATAGTCACTTCGTTCGTGCTATTCATTCAAAATGGACAACCCAGTTATCTCGCATTGCAGCCCTTTACGAGCCAACTGACTGTGATTGATATGATCTTTTCGACACCCCAAAGTGCAAAAAGTCTTCCTAAAAAGATCCACACTCTGCATTCATCAGCTTAGAAGGTCGATTGTTCAAAGCGCGCTTAAGGCGATCAGGCATCTAGAATGTAGTTGGATAACTTTTTCCAATTACAAGTTACTACACGGGCGAAGAGAGGGATGCTTGGAACGTAGCTAACTCATATATCAGCGGTGGCTCGCGCCAAGGCTGGCAATCTAACGACCCCCAAATTATCATAACGTCGTTGCGAGTTAAGTCAGCAATAATTATAGATGATAACGCGGTCGACTAGCGTACGCCCCCATTAATTATGCTAATCATTTATGCTAATGGGTTAACGGGAGTAATGGGTTAACGGGAGTGGTCAGGTATGTCAGACGTATAGTTAGTTGAGCTGTGTGCACTCTGCTATCGACACGGTATACCAGAAGACCGAGTAAATAGGGTCGAACTGATATCACCAGTAATTCATCGGATCCTGGAAAAATCAATAGTGTATCGATCGCGTCATAGCTCGTATGAAGAAGACTCCGGCCGACAGAAATTTCTTATCGCTCTAGGAATCCATTAATTTTTACTTGCCTGACTTCAGAGCAGTTTTACTGGAAAAGTTATTAGCTGGCACTAAATTACCCGAAAAAGTTTTGCATACTCCTATCCTTCGCCCGACGTTTGAAAATGGGAATGATGGACGTTCGAGCAGTAGATCGTAGTGCAGTCAGTTCGCATGAGAACGCTGGTGGAGAAAGAGGAACACCAGCGAAACGTTGAATGAGCGGGTACGTCAGCGATTCGCTTCATGATATTTGATCATATTCGCGTACTACGCAAACGATGGATCTCCCGCGAGACGCGGAGTCAGAGCGACACAGGATAAAGCAAAAGCCGGCGAGTGAATCATACGCTAGGAGGAACGGACTAAGTACATTGATTGATTGGTTCAATTATGCCCTAGCGGTGACAATTTGGGGCAACGTGTTAATAATACCGTAAAAATAGTCGGTGCTCTAAAAAATACAACATTATACAAATGAGTAAGAATATTACCAGATGATACAAACAATTCAAATTACTACAGGGTCTTACAAACTAGTATTGTAGAAAAATCTAAAAAGTCACCATAAACTAAATGCAAGTTACGAACCGCACGCAATGAAAATTGGGAAGACAAGGATATGGGACGCTAGTGAATTTATAATTATAAGAGACTATATAAATCGCAGAAAAAGAATAGAAAGATGATAAAGGCTTTTGCAACTCGAAAGAAATTAACAAAAAAAAATATATAGGGTAAATCCGGGGTAGTTGGCCAGTTTTTTCAAGGGTCCGTCAAAATAAAGGGACACACGTTTCTTAACCTATCATCTTCATTTGCAATTAAACTTTGAACACTTAACTGTAAGATAATTTACGAAATTAAAACAAACTCATATCAGATCAACCTTAAAATGACTATTTTTTATAAATCACGATTAGCCATCTCTCCCGGAGTATCCGGGTATGATGGCCATAGGAGTGGAGGTGAGATGGCCAGTTACCCAGCAGTGCAGCCAGATCGCGCGTAAAAGATACCCCCTCTCAAATCTCTTACGCGCCCACCACACCATCATAGTAGCGCGTGTCCGTGAGCGAGCGACGCTCGGACATCTTCGGAATGAGCCGAGCGCGGTCGAAGTTTCCCGACCGCGTCTTCCGTAGCTACACCAATTCATGGACGCTGAGCACTTTCATGTGCGGCCAAGTCGAAACGAAGGCTTCGAGGGAAAAAGCAATCGGAACACGATTCGCGCGTGACGTCACCCGAAAGCACGCGCGAGGCTTTTAGATAATTTCAATGCTTATTTATCTCTTTATTCTCTGCGCTATTAATGTATACAAAGAAATGTATCGCGCACTGTGATCGCTTATTTTTTTCCATTACACGTTAATTTCAATATAATAATAAATTTAAATTGCAACTTATTTATCTTCTAAAGAATGGGTTACTCTTTAGTCACACCCGTCCTTATGCCAAATAAATTATAGTTTATAAAAGTAAGCGGAAATATATTTATATTCGGATTATTATATTAATTCTCATACTTTCGTCAAGCAATAAAGCATTATCCCCAAAAACAAGCCAATCATCCATCCGGCCGCGAATCGTGAGTACCAGAAAGTGCATGTATTCTACAAGCGATGAGATGGTTCCATTGGTAGCGTTCCTGGCTTCGGTCTGCAGGGGCGCGGGATCGTTCCCCGCGCTCAGTCCTTTTTTTAAATTATTATTACTATTAATTCTTATTTGATTAGTTATTTTTATTAGTTATCATTATTATTTTAATTAGTTATCTTTTAGTGTCGAAAAATGTATCACGCACTCTGACCGCTTATTTTATTAGTTTGTACGTTAATTTAAATATAATAATTAGGGATGTGCGAGTAGCAGAATTTGTCGGGTCAGGTCGGGTCGGGTAATTAGTAGGGGTGTGCGGGTAGCAGAATTGGTCGGGTCGGGTCGGGCCGGGTAATTAGACTATGGCCCGATCGGGTACCCGAGTTTTTCGGGTACCCGAATTTCTTCGGGTACCCGTGATCAGACGAGTATACTCGAACTTTATCGAGTACACGAGTTTTTCGAGTACTCGTCTCAACATCGGGTACTCGATAAGTTGTGTTGCCGGAACAAAATTTCGTTTCATAGTATAGATAGCGCCACGGAAACGTACCAAAACGGACGAAATAGACTCCAGCTTCATGTTCTCTACCCTTCGCCGATAGGTTGCAGTTCATAAGAAATAAAAAAAATTAATTTAATAATTTTTGTATTTTTGTTATGTATATGTTTACAATTTTTTCCGGCAAACTTCTTTTAATACACTCGCATTTCAGGAAATATCGAGATATTTGAATGTCGAATAACTAAATAAAAGCAAAATTGTTCGTCGAATTTTCATTAATTCTGTCTAGTGCTAACTGATAATTTCGGCGATTCATTCTCCTTGATTTAATTTGTTGTCATTTAAAAAAATTTCCAAATAAAACTTGTTCTTCAAACGCTTATATCTCTGAAACTAATCAAATATATTTTCAATTAAAAAATGTCAAATGGAAGCTACATTCTTCTCGCTTCGAATAAACACAAGGAGTTGAATCTTGGTCTTTTTGGGTTTTTTCTCCATTTAAAACACACATTCAAAAATTCTAACCTTTAAGGCGTTCGCTGGAAGAGAAGATATTTATTGTACATTTTTTCCTTTCGCACACTTTTTAGTGATGCCAAAACGCACCTTTCCCGCGCTATTACGATATGATCCGCCAAAAGTGACCGTTTTTCACTCCACCCTACAGACTCCCACACATACACACACACTCCCATATACGTACACACACACACACACACAAGATAGAAAAGTGAGACGAAAAAAGATTTTTTACACTATTATCATTTATTCGTTTTATCGCATTCTTCGAGTTTACGTTTTCTCCCATTATTTGGTCGATACACCGAAATAAAAAATAAAAATAAATATAAATAATAGATACGGATCTCCGAGTCGTTTACGAGTATTCAAAGTTTAAGAATACTCGACGTTTATGAGTACCCGATTACCACATTCGGGTACCCGATAGTGGCGGGTAATGCAAAACAAAACCCGTCGGGTACCCGGCCCGACCCGAACATCGGGTACCCGAGTGAATCGGGTACCCGCACACCCCTAGTAATTAGACTATGACCCGATCGGGTACCCGAGTTTTTCGGGTACCCGTGATCGGGTGGGTATACCTATACATACTACCTGAGTTTTTCGGGTACGTCTCACATGCCGTAGTCGATAAGTCGTGTTGCCGGAACAAAATTTCGTTTTATAGTATAGATAGCGCCACGGAAACGTACCAAAACGGACGAAATAGACTCCAGCTTTATGTTCTCTACCCTTCGCCGATAGGTTGGAAGTCATAAGAAATACAAATAATGTATTTAATAATTTTAGTATTTTTTTAATGTATATATTTAGAACTTTTTCCGGTCTAAACTTCTTTTAAGACACTCGCATTTTAGGAAAAATCGAAATATTTTAATGTCGAAAAACTGAATAAAAGCACGATTCTTCGTCGGAATTTCATTAATTCTGTCTAGTGCTCACTGGCAATTTCGTGCGTGCGTGCGTGCGTGTGTGTGTGTGTATTTGTGTGTGTGTGTGTGTGTGTGTGTGTGTATGTGTGTGTGTGTGTGTGTGTGTGTGTGTGTGTGTGTGTGTGTTTGTGTGTGTGTGTTTGTGTGTGTGTGTGTGTGTGTGTGTGTGTGTGTGTGTGTCTCGATATTTCCTGAAATGCGAGTGTCTTAAAAGACGTTTGCCGGAAAAAAATTGTAAATATATACATAACAAAAATACTAAAATTATTAAATAAATTATTTGTATTTCTTATGAACCCCAACCTATCGGCGAAGGGTAGAAAACATAAAGCTGGAGTCTATTTCGTCCGTTTTGGTACGTTTCCGTGGCGCTATATATAATATACAACAAAATTTTGTTCCGGAAACACGACTTATCGAGTACTCGAAAAACTCGGGTAGGTATACCCGCCCGATCGAGGGTACCCGAAAAACTCGGGTACCCGATCGGATCATAGTCTAATTACCCGACCCGACCTGACCAATTCTGCTACCCGCACAACCATAATTAGTATATTAAAATTAACGTACAAACTAATAAAATAAGCGGTCAGAGTGCGCGATACATTTTTCGACACTAAAGGTTAACTAATTAGAATAATAATCATAACTAATAAAAAATAACTAATCAAATAAGAATTAATAGTAATAATAATTTTTAAAAAAGGACTGAGCGCGGAGAACGATTCCGTGCCCCGGCAGACCGAAGCCAGGAACGCTACCAATGGAACCATCTCATCGCTTGTAGAATATGTGCACTTTCTGCTACTCACGATTCGCAGCCGGATGGATGATTGGCTTGTTTTTGGGGATAACGCTTTATTGCTTGATGAAAGTTTGAGAATTAATATACGAATATAAATATATTTCCGCTTACTTTTATGAAATATAATTCATTGGGCATAAGGACGGGTGTGAGTAAAGTAGAAGCAATTTTTTAGAAGATAAAAAAGTTGTAATTTAAATTTATTATTATATTTAAATTAACGTATAAACTAAAAAAATAAGCGATCAAAGTGCGCGATACATTTTTTGCATACATTAATAACGCAGAGAATCAAGAGCTAAATAAGCATTGAAGTAATCTAAAAGCCTCGCGCGTGCCGTCGCGTCGGGTGACGTCACGCGCGAGTCGTGTTCAGATTGCTTTTTCCCTCGAAGCCTTCGGGTCTGCTTGGCCGCACATGAACGTGCACAGCGTCCATGTCTTGGTGTAGCTGCCGAAGGCGCGGTCGGGACACTTCGACCACGCTCGGCTCTTTCCGAAGATGTCCGAGTATCGCTCGCTCACGGACACGCGCTACTATGATTGTGGGATGGGCGCGTAAGAGACTAAACAGGAGGTAACTTTGACGCGCGATCTGGCTGCACTGTAACCCAGCATTATGCTCTCGGTTTTCTTCTTGGTTTTTTGTTTCGATTCTTAATGTTTTTTCTTTGGTCCACATCTAGAACACATATAATCGAAATCAGTATAGTTTTTGTATACCCAAAGTTGCCATACTACCCACTGAAGCTAGTCTTTGATAAGACGAGTTTCATAATAATTTTCTCCGTAAAATTTTTTTTTTATTGTTCTCGTCTTCTAAGGTCTTCCTAGGTGTTTCGTAGGTTCTAGCAGCCGCACGAACCGACAAATCATCATTTTTCACACCACTAATAGCACCTTTTAAGGGGAGGTACCTGAGTTAACTGCGGAAAAACAGGCAAACTTCAGGAATGTTTATCTCAAAAACGAATGTTTCGATTGGATCCGGGTTTTTTTTTATTGAAAAATATGTCCATTGATGGATTAAAAAAAAAAATCGTTGAATGGAAGCGCCGTTATTGTGGTCAGCATCAGACGTGTTGTTCGTTGACATGGCTTGTGGTGCCAAGGATTCCGGGCAGTCGATTGATCTGAAACATGGAAACGCAACGGATTCTTGAAACATAATATACAAAGGCGGTTGCCTCGTAGGGGTTTTTTATTTGATTGAACCATTGCTTTTTTATGTAACCAAAATCGTCGGAAATTGCGAACGAAAAACGAAGTATAAATTAAAACGGTCGCAATTCCGTAAAAATGAATATTTCTAAAAATCCTATGAACTCTTTCGTATATTATATTTCAAGAATTCGTTGCGTTTTCATGTTTCAGATCAACCGATTGCCCGGAATCTTTGGCACCACAAGCCATGTCAACGAACAACACGTCTGACACTGACCACAAAAACGGCACTTTCAGTCAACAAATTTGTTTAAAAAAAAATCCTAAACATACCTCAATGTACATATTTTCCAATAAAAAAACCCGGATCCAATCGAAACATTAATTTCTGAGATAAAAATTCCCGAAGTTTACCTGTTTTTCTCGCCGTTTATTCAGGTACCTTCCCTTAATGATTTTTGAGACCAGTTCCTTCGTAGAGCAATTACTTTTGTCTTGTATTTATTAGGCATCGAAAATAAATGTAGAAAAAATGAATTACTTGAACATATCACAACTAAACTATGGCCATCACACACCGACTGTAAGTGGCCTCTCTCCTAATCTTCCGGGAGAGATGGCGACATCTAAAATGTAAACAAATAGAAACAATACGTGCGAAATCACCGACAGAGGCGGGCGCGCGGGCTCGGCGGTCACTGAAGTAAGCAGCATTGGAGGCTGTCAATACTTGGAGCGGTGACCGCTTGCCCGTGCACTGGTTTGCGCGTCAACCTCTAAGCGGGAGGCAGTTTGTCTGAGTTTCTGATGGTAATACGACTGAAACTCTGCCAAATATAGCCGCCTGTATCGGTCCAGGTTTTCCGCAGTTTCCCGGGCCCTCGTGCAAATGCGATACAGTAGTGCATTAGGAAAGAATGGCTGCGGTCAAAACTCTGGGGGGAACTCTGGAAGGATTGTACATGTCGGAAGGAATGAAAGGAATAAAGGAGGGGATGGTAAAGGGGGACGGACCCCGTACTTCTTAGGAATACATATATATATACATGCGAAATCTTGAGGTTATAACAAAGTACTGTTCGTAAACTATTCAAGAAATACAAAAGTAACCATTACTTTTACAAAATAACTTCACCACAATGTCAAACATGAAACCTTCAAAATTGTTTTGCTGCAGACAGAATAATTAACAAGGATTTTACTTACGTAACATTTTTTGCCAAACTTTTGCTAGTACACTTACATCTGTGTACGAAGCAAAGCAAATTGAGCAATGACAGGTGAAATCTAGTGCGCGGTTCAATGAAATATTTCAATTGGCCACCTCTCCCTTATGGCCAACTACCCGGACTTACCCTATATATAATTTCCAGCCGGAATGTGTTTAATGGCTTGAATATCAAAACAAAAGCAAGAACGTAAACCTATATATAAGTGGCGCTACTATAAATGGAAGTCGATGTGGTTTCTTTCAAAATTAGGAAATGATAATGTCAGTGAAACGGGACAGCCGATGGCTAGAGTATCAGAGGCTGTCGATATGAATAATTGTGCGTTAAAATGTTTAAAATTTCGAAGCATAATGAAGCGCTCGGGTGACAGCGCTCGGGCTATTACAAAATAATATAATTTAATTTTGTCATTTCCGACAGCGGATGGGGCAACTGATTTAACAAACGAGTAAACTGTATTGCTCGAATCGATTAAAAAGACGTCCAATAGTGAATCGCATGTTGCAGTATGGTGTAATTAAAATTTATGCAAGTTTCAGTAAATCCTCATCAGAGTAGATTTGCGATCATATAATCGCAAAAACGCGCCAAAAAAGAAATATTCATACGTGAATTTCTTGACATCGATCAACCGGGCCGCATTTTCGTTAACGCGTTTTTGTCTTCTACTTACCAGTTATAACTGGTAAGTAGAAGACAAAAACTTAGTAAGTAGATAACAAGTAAGTTGTAACTTACTTATAACTTTTAACTGTTATAAGTAAGTTATAACTAACTTATAACAAACCAGTTATAAGTAAGTTATAACGAAAATGCGGCCCGGCTGATCGATGTCAAGAACTTCACGTATGAATATTTCTTTTTTGGCACGGTTTTTGCGATTATATGATCGTGGACAAGCGAGGACTTGAGAGTGACAAGTAGGGACTTGGTTGTACCGTTAGAATTTTAGGATGAAGGTCCCTGTATACTTTCGACCACCGCAGATGCCGCGCTTCGTGTCAGAACTCGAATAACGAGGACGTCACTTAGAAGATCAGGGACTCCCAGCGACTGAAAAACTTTACGAACAATTGTGTCTTGAGTATCAAGAGCTGTGATTGCGATATCAGACAGAAGAATTTCGGCCGAAGCTTGTGATGGCCGCGTAAACATCGCTGATCGACGTTCAGTAGTTATTTGAGTATTACGAGCCTAGAGGCGAGCAATGGCTTCTCAGTGAATTTCAATTTTAGGGATAAGTCCTGGGAGGCAGCTTAGTTTTTTGAAATATCTGTGAGAGAGAAAGAGAGAGAGAGAGAGAGAGAGAGAGAGAGAGAGAGAGAGAGAGAGAGAGAGAGAGAGAGAGAGAGAGAGAGAGAGAGAGAGAGAGACAGAGAGAGAGAGAGAGAGAGAGAGAGAGAGACAGAGAGACAGAGAGAGAGAGACAGAGACAGAGAGAGAGAGAGAAGCATCTGGCCGAACGGGGTCCAGCCAACGGAATGATGTAATTACGTAGTTAGCGGGACCTCACGTAACGGCTTGACATTTGTCTTCCCCCTCAAGAAGTCACTCCCGCATCTGCTGCTGTCGCGCCCGTTTTCCCTCCATTACAACGATAATTTTTTCCTTCTCTCGAGTGATAGCATCGTACTCCCTCGCTCCCTTGTTTTCCAAGAGAAGATCTCTTTTCTCGACAGCAGCAGCAGAATGCCCGATCTAGCAGCTTTTTACCCCCTTGTACTTTCCCTTCTTATTATCCTTTTCCATTCTTCCTCTATACTTCGTCTACCGGATTCGGATCACTAATTACTTGGGGATCGCCCGTCTAGCCCTCATCTCCCGGTGCACTCTTTTTCGTTCTTCAGCCCTCCCTCTTTCTCTCTCTCTCTCTTCCTTCGTCGCTTGATCTTTTTCGTTTGCTGCCCGGCTGCGAGTGCTACGGCATTTCCATCACGACGGCGAGAGGTCATAATATTGCGATTTTCAAATTAACCCGTCGAAGCCGTCCGACAAATCGTCACGACAAGTCGAAGGATTAAAAACTACGCGACGACGACTGATTAAACATCTCATTGCAATTAGGCGGAATTATTTAACCGGAAACTGGTCGAGAAAAATTTCGTGATCGTCTCACTTTATTTCTGCGCACGTACCGTCGTGGGAAATAAAAATAAATTAATAAAGTTGCAACATGCCTCATTTGGAAGCTGCTGACAGCAGATGCGGACTTAGAAAACCGCCGTCGACGGAAACGTTCTCCAACGAGTTATGAAGAGCTGCTCGTTTCACAGAAGTTGATTAAAGAAAATACGAAAGTCGAGGCGAATAAGATATGGAGAGGAAGGGAGAGGGTGATAAAGGAGCAAAGAAGATAATGCGAAGGATGTGAGACCATGGACATCTGCATAATCTTGAAGGAGCATCAGAAAAGAGAAAGGACTGCGAGAGGAAACGGGCGACGAGAGACCCCCGGAAAGACCAGTAAGAAATCCAATTCACATTCGTCAAGATTATAAAGCGGCGCAAGACCGAGGATAAAGTTTCTTCTTTTCCCGTGGGAAAAGAACGTTACTGAGGTTCGGTGGAAAGCTAGCGATCGCTCTGGACCTTATCAGAGCACGAACAAAGCCCCTGGTGACATATTCGATTCAACTGCCAGACAATCAGGTCAGAGCAGTGTTTAAATTAAATCGTGAAAAAGCTCGGCTTAATTTGTGTTTTCTCGCTGAAGATAATCGTGGTGACTTCAAGAACTTGAAGCTATTTGCACGAATAATGTTTATATAATAAACAATATTTCTACTCTGAAATGTCCTTTTGTTCGCCCTTTTGGTCTCCTATTATCCCATCTCCTTCACTTTGTACGTCATGCTTGTCACTCCACTGTTTTCAGTTTCTCTTTATTTCCGATATAGTATAAAATATTTTCTTGCAAATTTGGACTGGAGATCTCTAACTTAAGGAGCACCTTAAAAGCCTTTAGAGGATTTTCGGAGATCAAATTTGTCAAAAAAACGTGTACTACGAAATTTTGTTGCGTTCCAAAAATAAAAACTTTAGTATCATTTTAGGACCCTCAATAGAGATATGCAAAACTTACATCTGCGGGAAAGACTTTGAATAACAATATGAGCAAACAAAAACAAATTAATAACATGGAATATCGTCTTATCCTCGGGATCTCGGTGAAACAGTCTCCAGCTTAAAAGTTCTCGCCCAAACTGGTGCGCGATTGCGGTCATCCATCCGAGTACTGATATTGGCCAACACTGAATTGACTTTGACACGAAGAATCGTCTACTGCCTAAAATGCCCCAAAACACTACCCAATTCATGCAAAAGGAATAAATACCGGAGTAAGGTATTCTTCGCATTTGACGACTCCAAACAGGACTCCATTCGACGATGTTTTTCGCTCAAAAGTATTACGCGGCCATCGCAGCATGTCAAGGGACTAGCCAATTGACGTATCGCTTGAAGGATCTTCTGTCCCGGTACACATAAGTTCGTCTTCGACAGATCGATAAGAGAGTCTGGTTGACATGTTTACGTGAAAGTTACTTGAGCGAGGAGCACCTGGCATAAATCTACGCGACGACTCCTGCAAGGTGACCGTGGGTGGGAGAGGATGCAAAGGCAAAATGGAAGTCGAAAGAACGAGAGTAAACGCCCCACCGTAAAGGAAGAAAATCGAGAGCAAAGGAATACGGTAAAGAAAGGGACGGGTGGCTGGAGAAAAAGTCAAATGCAAAAAGGCGATAAGAGGGCTCTATCCCTCTCTGCGAGGAAGAGATGTCGCGGACTGATGACGTTGTAAAAGAGCTTTGTACCCTTTAGTTGCTCAACTTTTGCACACAGTAAAAAACGAGATCGCGGATGCTAACGCGAGAAAGTCGACAGGGAGAGAAAGAGATGAGGGCTAAGGAGGAGGAAAGTAAGGCGAGAGGTCGAGAGGTGCACGCTATGCGTCTACGTGGAAGTACATGAGAAAGGAAGTAATAGAAGAAGAAAAGGAAAGCGCTCCAGGAAGACCGAAGGGGTAGATAAAGGCAGCAAGGAGACCTGTAAGAGAAAAACTAGGATGAAGAACAAGAGTAGCAGAAAACGAGTGTAAGAATAAGAACTTCATCTAAACACGGAAAGAAGAGTTGGGTAATGAATCACTGATGGTTCTTCGTGTCGCGAACTTGGAAAAACCTTCTCGCACTTTCCTCTCGTACAAGACACCCAAAATGCACCCTCAACGAATTATCTGTCCGTGATAACGATAACAACTTAGTGACGTGAATGTTCTACGTCCTCCTTGTGCTTTCTCTTGTTTCATACCTACATGTATATCGGAACACCTGATTTTAAAGACACCGACTTCGCGGCCCGCCGTCCCGGTAGCCATTTGTCTCCATATTTAGTCTCCATTGGGATTTACATACTCAATAGTATATAAAATCTGGCTTGAAAATCATTTTTAGATAAATAGGAAAATATTCATAGAAAAGTAATTGCAAGGATCAGCCGTCCGCAATATCAACAAAACACGCAAGAGAATTTTTACAGCCACATTCGGAACCACTTAATGTCCTAATAACATTATCGCGTGAATTTAACAAGTTCAAAATTAACTTTCCTCGTCTACATATACTCGGGAAACGTACCTACTCGAAGTTCGGTCCTGAATGGGTTTCCGATAGTAAGTAAAGAGAAATAGATAGATAGATAATTATTTATTTAGCCTTCGGCTATTTCATATATAACTACATACATTTGATCTCCTCATTCGTTTTTCTCGATTGGAACATTCTCCTTTAAATATTTGCTCAATTCTCTTTTGAAAACACTCATTGTTCTTATTTCTTTTACCCTTTTCGGCACTTTATTATAAATCTGAAATCCCTTATATATTATCGATTTTTCCGCGCTTTTCGTCTTACAATATCTTACATCTAGTTCATTTTTATTTCTTGTATTATATCGATGTCGATCTTTGACTCTCCTCACTTCCCTACTCAAATAATTGGGTGCATCTCCGTTCACCATTTTGTGGACCGCTATGCAAACATTATAATACATTCTTTGATACACATTCATAAAGCACAATGCACCTAACATCTCCCGAATCAGGGTATATCGGTTACACCTGAGCACAGCCCTCAGTGCCCGATTTTGCGCTTATTGCAACAATTGCATGCTATAACCAATAGAGTTTAGCATTATGCTACTGCAATAATCGAAGTGAGGAGCTATGATTGTTTTATATATAGTCATCCTAGTGTACACGGTTATGCATTTGTTGATTCGGTACAACCAGTTGACTTTTTTGGCAACCTTCTTTGCTACGTACTCTGCCTGTGCATTAAATGCCAAGCTTTCGTCTATTACGATTCCCAGGTATTTTGTGTCCTCTATTTCCGCTATGCGGTTTTCTTTTATTTCTATATTGCACGTGTTTCGTCCTACCATTTTTCGGGGATCACGAACTAACATAAAGTCTGTTTTCCGCACATTCAGTCTCAGAGCATTTTTTGACAGCCATTCCGATATGTTGTTGAGGTCATAATTTATCTTTATTTCTATCACATCCGCATCGTCAGAGCTTACATAAATAATCATATCGTCTGCAAACATATTACACGAACAATACTTAAGTTGGTCTCTAATGTCGTTTATATAATTCATGCATAGGAGAGGCCCCAGGACTGATCCCTGGGGGACACAGTGTTCGACTATTTGTTCTTCCGAGAATATTTGTTTGTAACATATTTTTTGTTTCCTCTTATTTAAATATGATTGCATCCATTTAAGTACTTTTCCACCAATTCCATACCTGCTCAGTTTTCTTAATAATATGTTTCTATTTATCGTCTCAAACGCTCGCTTAAAGTCTATGTACACTACTCCAATCATTTCACCCTTGTTCATGCACTCTCTCCATTTTTTTAGCGTTTTCTGTATTGCCCTTTCACACGATAGTCCTGTCCTAAATCCCGATTGTTCTTCTACTATTGTATTGTTAATTTCCAAAAAATAAGCGGTGGTTCAACATAGCGGTATAGCGAAATCATGCGGAATTAACATTTGATGCCTAAAATCGCGACGCTGGAAAATGTTGTCGAATAACTCCTTAAGGTAATCGGGCGCATCGCCATACAGGACCTTGTGAACCATTGTACCTAGGAAATAGATCCTTCTAGATTTTACTGTGAGCCAGCCTAATCTTCTCCGGAACGGTGTGATATGTTCATCTCGCCTTAAGTCGAAAATAAATCTAATGCAACTATTTAAGAGCCGCTCGAGCATGTCATTTAGCTCGGATGTTACATCAGAAAGAACGAGACAGCAATAGTCCTAATGATTCCTAAGTTTCTAGCTTTGGTAACATAGGGTAGAGGGACGCCATCAATCGTGATAGAAGGTAGAGCTGAGAGATCGCGTTGGCTGATTAATTTATTGCTACCTAAGTCCAAGATTTTAGATTTAGACAGATTTAGCTTGAGTCCGTTTGCCTTCGCATAATCCATAATAACTTCTACGTCTTGCGAAATGTTAACGATTCCACTTTCGATATCAGAAGGTGGACAACTTAAGTAAATCTGAGTATCATCAGCAAAAATCAGATACTGAGAATGTTTTAGTTTGAGGCCGATATCATTGATAAACAGCGAGAAAAGGAAGGAGCCTAGCACGGAACCTTGTGGTACACCTGAAGTTGTGTGAATCCAGCTAGAGCAGTTCCTTTGATGATCTAAAACAGCTTGAGATCTTTCAGATAGGTAACTACTCAGCCAGTCAAGAACGCTTTCATCAAATCCGATTTGACGGAGCTTAGCTAACAGGAAGTTGTGAGAGGCAGTGTCGAAAGCCTTGCTGAAATCAAATAACACTAGAATTGTGAGAAGTCTGTCATCGACTGCTTTTCTGATGTCGTGACACAATCGTAGTAAGGCTGTTTGTGTACTAAAACCTATTCTGTATCCTGATTGCCTGTTATCAAGGATGCTGTTTTTAGTTATATGTTCCACCAATTGGTCATGGATTATCCTTTCGAAGATTTTTGAGATTTCGCATAAATTCGCCATAGGTCTGGTGTCGGAGGGCGATGATGGTGGATTGACTCCGAGTAGTGGTCGCACGTAAGCACGTTTCCATGACGTGGGGAAATGCGCATTACTAAGGCTTAGATTTAAAAAATAGGCTAAATACGGTAGAAGACACGTTGCAGCAGTAGAAATAGTGCAGGAAGAAATACCTTCAGGTCCGGACTTATAAGAGGGCGACAAGCTATTGGCTATGAGCGATTTCACTTTTTCGACTGAAGTTTTGGAGAATATAAAAGCTGGTACAGAGGGAATGTCGATGTTAAATGAGTGCGAAATTGCGTCGTCAACGAGCGACCACAATGAAATAGAGAGAAACCGATCGTCCATCGCCCCAACCGGGCAGCAGATCGACGATGAGGAAAGGAAGGAGAGAGAGACGTTTGCTAGTATCGGCCAACACATTAACGTCATCGACAGAATAGCCAAAGAGGGAAAAAACATACACAAGTCCATCAGAGACGCTATAAGCGAGGCAGTTATCCTATTCCAGCGGATGCAGGAATACCGCGAAATCCTTGGGAAGCTGAGGGAGCCACAAATGCGCGACCTCGATGGTGCCAACTTGGAGGCACAAGCTGGAACAGCGCTGAACACGAAGAACCAAGCAGCACAACGCAAAGACGCAGTTACGCAGGTGGATGATGCGTCATATAAAACGAAAGCGATAAGAAAGACGAGAGTTTTCCCTAAGAAAGGCTATCCGGTGGATGGGTGGAATAAGAGAGAAGCCTCCTCACCTGCATAGGCGCAAACACCGGGAAAAAGAAGACGAGATGCAAGAGGACTACGCAGTACGCCACAACCCCGATCTTGGCCGCCTGATCTCAGCGCGCGAGGCTCGGATTGGGAAACTGTAGAACGGAAAAAACGGGGACAGCGAAACAAGTGGAAAAAAAACCACCCCAAAATCGTTTCCATGGCAAACGATTCGAAGCAGTCATGGTCAAACCATCGGAAGGCGTCTCATACGCAGACATGATCCAACAAATTAAAACGAAGGTGGACCCAGCAAAATGTGAAGTGGAGATATCGGGGATAAGGCGTACACGGGGTGGTGACCTCCTCATAGAAATTTAGAAAGGAAGCGGGGAAACGGGAAAATTGCGAAATGCATGTGCCGATATTCTGGGGGAGCAGGCAACAGTACGCACGTTGGCGTAAAACCCTCGACGTATGCCCTCGAAATCTCGCGTTTTGACGAGGTTACCGAAGGAAACGAGGCAATCGACGCCATACTTGCGCTAGCGGAAGAAGCCAATGCCGAATCGGCGAAAATGAGATCACTCAGGCAAGGTTTTGGCGGCACACAGATAGCCGTAGTGACTACGTCAGAGGAAATTGCAGAAAAATTGCTGAAGGCCGGTAAAGTCAAGATAGGATGGGTCACGTGCAGAGTTCGAGAGAATACACAGGTGGTCCGTTGCTTCCGGTGCCAAGGGTTCGGCCACGTAGCGTTGGACTGCAAGGGACACGACAGATCAACATTGTGCCGTCTCTGCGTAGAGGAAGATCATATCGCGAAAGAATGCAAAGAGGAGGCCTTCTGTGCCATATATAACGAAGTACAGAGAGAGGCGAAGCACATCCTCGGCAGCGCAAAATGTCCATCGTTCCAGGAGGCATTTAAAAAAGCGAAAAAATGACGAAGTTCCTACAGATCAACCTCGGAAGGGGTCGGGTAGCACAGGACCTTGTCCTACAAGCAGCCTCTAAAAAAGGTACCTATGTACTTATCAACAGCGAGCAGTGGAGGAGTCAGGACGGCGGCTCATGGTTCCAGTATACGACAGAAAGGGGAGCAGTCGTCGTACTAAATCGGGATCTACTGATCAGGGAGGTCGGTCGGCCGACATCCAACTTCGTATGGATTGACATAGGGGGTGTTGAAATCTACAGCTGCTACTTCTCACCGACTCTAGACCACAAAGACTTCCTGAAACAGTTAGACGAGCTGGAAGAAAACCTAAGGACGGCGAGCGGGGTAGGGCTGGTAGCGGGGGACTTCAACTGCAAATCCCCAGAATGGGGCTCCAGAAAAATGGATCATAGAGGGGAAGAGCTGCCTGAAGTAATAGCCGGACTGAACTTCGTCGTTCTAAACGAGGGAAACTCCTTCACGTTTCGAAAAGGACATACCGGTTCTGTAATTGACGTCACGCTGGCAACAGGAGGCTCTGCCCGCTAGGTGACGGGGCGGAAAGTGCTAGACGACGTTACCCACAGTGATCACCAATATCTCGAATTCAGTCTAGAAAGGGAACCAGAGAGGCAGCAGCAGGACATGATCGTCAAGCGAAAAAATGGAGGTGGTTGGCAGCTACAGAAACTGGAACTGAGAGCGGCATTAGAAGCAGAGAAGCTCCGAGGTGAGCTGCAAAGACTCGCAGAGGCAGACAGCCTCGAGAGACTTGTAGACTACACAGTCGAAACCATCGCTGCGGCGTGTGACATGGCTATGCCAAGGCGAAAGAGGAAGACAAGCCTGAAGAAGCTAGTATACTGTTGGAACGCCAAAATCAACTACCTACGAAAGAAGTGTCCGGCTGCACGCAGAGCGGCTCAACGCCGTAGACGGCGCGGCGGAAGCGAACCAAGTTGGGGGAACGTACAAGTGCCAGAACTAGGCACCCTGGATGCGAACTGCAAAACGGCAAGGAAGGAGCTGCGGATAGCCATCAAGGGTAGTAAGGGTAAGTGCTGGCAGGCACTCTGTCGTTCCATAGAAGAAGACCCATGGGCTCTCCCGTACAGGATCGTCACAAAAAAACTGGTGGGCCACCGGCAGACACCTGGAATGGATGCCTTCAAAATAAATTCGACGGGTTTTCACAAAGAGCCAGCCAAGACGACGTCGATAGGGCGTAATATGTACGTCATGACGCAAATAAAAAACGAACAGTATACACATATTCATCAATCTCTGTAATTTGGTGTTCAACTCGTCTGTTAGATTATGATAGGTCAGACACCAGTCATCAAAATGCGGGAATATCAGGGTAGTAACTAATTTAATCTCGAGCTCAACTCATAACGCGTTGCGATGAAACTTTAATTTATGAAAGTTGGAAAATACTTCGCGTGAGATGTTCGATACATGAGCATGCCAAGATAGGTCAGCCGTAAGCTGAACACCAAGGTTCTGTACCAAACTGGCGTAAGGTAGAGGAGGGTTATTGAGCGAAACAAGTGATAGCTCATTCAGATCAATTTCCTAACTTGAGCACCCGAACCTATGACCAACACCTTTGATTTACCGATGTTGAGATTTAAGTCGTGACTTTTAGAGAAATTATAGATTGCTTCGACGTCGTAGTTAATTGTTACGAGTGCATCGTTGATTTCCCAAGGTTCGCACGAAAGCCAAATTTGTATGTCGTCAGCAAATATCATGTGTTCAGAAAAGGAAAGTCCCAATGCAATATCATTAATAAATAGGGAGAATAAGAAGGGCCCATGTACTGAACCCTAGGATACACTTGGGTATCGGTTGGTTCTTAACCAAGGCGAGCAATTTTCCCAACTCATCAATCACAGATTGTGAGAGCCCAGTAAAATAGGAATAAACCCATCACATTGCGCAATCTGAGAACCCCATAAGTTTAAGTTTCTTGAGAAGTTGATGGTGTCAGACCGTATCAAACGCCTTGCTAAGGTAAAAAAATACCAATATCGTCAACTTCCCACTATCCACGGCACGCCTTACGTTGTCACAAATTTTGAGCAAAGCCGTTTGCGTGGAGTGCCCGCAGCGATAAGCTGATTTTCTACAGTCTAATATATGGTTACTAGCCACGAATTTCATTATCTGATCTTTAACGAATTGCCGCCATTCTCCGAAATTTGTACTAAACGAAAAACCCATCCGTCATTGCATGACCAAAGGGTTACAGATTGATAATATGCTTCGAATTTGTGTTTCAAATCAACAAAGAGGGGGCAGTGATGTCAGCCGTTTACCTCCCGCGATTTGTGGACCTGTTTTCGCGGAGCTGCAACGGCCGTCATTTTGGTTTTTTTTTTATTTTCGAAAAAACATTTTTTTTAACGTTCTGTATATCATGAATAAAGGCAAGAAAAAAACCGCACTCAAAAAGCTTTACTCGTTTCCTTTAAAAAAAAAAAAAATGTAAACACCTGAAATATGGCACTCCAAGGACAAAGTCTCCCTTAATCAACCTTTCAAATAATTTTGCAGTTGACGATAGGTTTGAAATGGGACGCGTATCGGATGGTGACATTGGTTTATTTACCTTCAGCAAGGGCCGGATATACGCTTTCTTCCATAACATCGGAAAATAAGCATTTTCAATGGAGGAGTTAAATATTTGAGCTAATTAATTAGCACGTAGTAGTAGAATTTTTCAAACAAAAATCTGATATTCCGTCGGGCCGTGCAGCAAGAGATAAATATACTTTGGAAATTACTACCCTGATCAAATCGGAGTTAGTTCAAAATTAAAAAGTGGATTTCCTGGAGGAAGGCTTGCTAAAGATTCACTAGTTTCGCAAAAATCCAATGCACACTCAGAACTGAAAATAGAAACGTAATAGCTCATTATGTGTGAAAAAATGTAAAGGAGAATTTGAAGAGGTTTTAACCAATTCTAAGTTTACCAACTCCTTCCACAAGCGAGCTGAATTTCCAATGGAATAGAGGTGATTGTACTGGTACTCGTTTTTCATTTTCTTAATATCTTTGGTGAGACAATCCCTGAACTCTCGATAGATATCGAAGTCGAGTAACTGCTACGAGCGTTTGGCCTTCTTAAAACAAAAGATTAGGTTTTCTAACCCTTATCCTAAGGTCGGTATTGAACTACCGAGCCAAGGGTTTCTTTTACAGTAAAACACGTCATACAAGCACAAGCATCTATGGCGCGATTTAGCGAGAGCGTGAATAGTTCCGTATTTTTTTCGGGGTTTTCGTCAGCAAGGTTCAGCCGAGATTCGGAAGAATATGATTCCTTCAACAGGAAAGTAACCTTGTTTCCATATAACACAGTATCGAATCGTTAGATTAGATTGCTCAAAAAAAAATCCTGAAGCTAACTATAAGTATAAACGTGTGATACTAATGTATCTACTTGACTATTGTGCCAAATTAAATACGGTTAATGAAACTGAATTGATCAACTTTTTTAAACATATTTAAAGTTGAACGCCGCAAGCAATTATTTATAGTGACATATAAACTGACTTCGTAAAAAAAGTTACTTTCTACTTTTTAGTACATTAAGTAAAAGCATATTTTTTAAATATGTTTTTTACATACATTTTTGCACCAAGATCTATATCCGCGTTTTTATAGTAACAGAAAATTTCCATTTCTCGGTATACAGGAGTCAATTCATGAATTTTTCTCACATCAACTAAAGACAATAAAAAATGTAAATCCGTAGAGATGTACATTTTTAATCGCCTTCGATGGATGTGAAAAAAATTCATAGACTGACATCGCTGGGAAGAAAACCATAATTTTGGCTTCGCAGTCTCAGAATATATACAATGTTGATTGGTTTTAGTTATTGTAAAAAAGAAAAAACATATTTTCGCTTTTCGACTAAAAACAATCAACATTTTACATCTTTGGACCCTGCAAAGCAAAAACCATAGATTTATGCGGATCGATCAAAGACATTGAAAAATTGATGTTTCTCGGTATACAAGGGCTAATTCATTGACTTTTCTCGCATCAACTAAAGGCACTGAAAAATGTATATCCTTAGAAGTATACTATTTTATTGCCTTCGGTCGATGCGGAAAAATTCATAGAAATACTACTCTATATCGAGAAATTTGAGGTTTTCGATTTTTCAGATCGCTGTGAATTTTGTTTTACGTATGTATTTTATGTAAATCTGGACATACTTTTATATGCCCATTGTAGGCACAGCCCCGGTTATTCCTGTGGTGGAGGTGCCGGTCCTCCGTCACCTACATTTTGTTCCGTTACGTAGTACATTGAGTGCGTCTAGATAATACTTCACACTGAAGAGAACAAAACGCCGAAAAATATGGAATTCTTTTGCATCGAACATAGGTAACGAAAAATGTTTATTTTCAGGTACTGTATATTCAGAAATAGAAACTTTATATTGCTCGAAGACATCGAAAAATGTATACCGATAGGTATTGTGGAGCTGAAGGCATTGTGCAGGCCCACGTATGGATTTACCAGGTTAATCACAGATAACAAAAAAACTGCATGGCTTCAGGTATCGAGGGGCAACAAATATGAATTCGTCTTGCATTAAACATCGGCGACGCAAAAGTTCTTAGAGCTTTAAATGTCGAAAGGATAAAAATATTGATTTCTCTTAAATCCTTCAGAAAAAAAAATACATATTTATGTGTTGTGCACTAGAAATTTGAAGACAATAGAAAATTCATGGCCCTTTCAGGGGTCCCCAGCAGGGTCAAGGAGATGTATTATCCAAATGAATCCAACGTATGAGCAGTAAATAAATATAATTCAATCACCCTGCAAACACATCGATTTAATAGCAATAGGGAGTGAAGTTAAAAAAAAATATTTTCAACATTCGGTAGACTATAAGGTTTAAGAAACGGCGTGTTCTGTTTTCATCAACTTTCTATTCGATTCTATTAGATTTCGCATAATATTTTGTTAAAAAGACTGTAAAAATATAGAAATCGGTTTGTTTTCTATGTCACTAATACTTGTTTTCGATGTCAGTAATAATAACGTGATCAGAGATGGGCATACTCGAATACTTAAGGTATTCGAGTAGGAAAATAATACCGAATCATGCCAGATGGATATTCATTTTTTTTGGATGATGGATCCGCCTCGATTCAGTATTCGTTCCGAAAATGAATAATGAATCCTACTGGATTCAGTATTCATTTCAGCATAAGTAATGAATCCAATTCGGTTCAGTATTTATTCCGTATTCGGATATCATCAAATTGAATGATCTCGAATAATTGACAAAAAATATGTTTATTCTATTGAAACATTATCGTCTGATTACATTATATTTACCCAAGGGAAATCGCGTTCTAAGTATCTAGTAGCTGAATAAATGGGGGTAGAAATGGGACATTATATTTATCCCATTTCCATTGTCCATTTTTCCAGATTATTCAATTTCATGATATTCGAATACGGAATGAATACTGAATCGAGTTTGATTTATTACTTATGTTGAAATGAACACTGAATTCAGTTGGATTCATTATTCATTTTGACATGAATACTGAATTCCGTTGGATTCATTATTCATTTTGAAATGAATACTGAATCTAGTAGGATTCATTATTCATTTTCGGAATGAATACTGAATCCAGTAGAATTCTTTATTCATTTTCGGAACGAATTTCGAATACGTTTCTTTATTATTCATGAATAAAAAAAAATTCGAATATGCCCAACCCTGAACGTGATGAGGTTCACACGAGCCGGATGAGACGCACTAGCGTTTTCAGCAATGCGAGCCTTGCAAGCTTTAAGAGCGCAACAAGCGGTTGCTTCCTGACAAACGTGACGACGAACTGTCTAGAAATGCAGACGATCGACGAGCTTGAGGACCATCTGCGGATAATCCTCAAGCGAGTCAGAATCATGCAGGAAAAGACAAGCGTACAGAAAAACGTGAACAAAGAGATAAAAGTCGGTATTAAAATCATCACGGAGGTTGCTGAGATCGCCCTGGGCAAATGTGAAAGGCTCAGGAAACTAAAGACAGCCAGACAGGACGAAAATACGAAACCGGACCCAACGCCAAAACAAAAACGTGATAAGTCTGACGCCAGCCCTCCAGCCAGCTGGCAATTACAAACGAGCAGCAACAACCGGAAGTAAAAACAAAGAACACAACAAGCAGACCAATGAGGGCAATGAAGTGGACAGGCAGGACAGACCGCGCCCCATGCCTCGGAGGACGGCCATCCTTGTCAAACCACAACACGGCATGACCTACGCGGAGTTACTGCGGCAGGTCAAGACGAAGATAGGCCTCGCGACGGGCAATGTGACGGTGAGGAGCTACCGCAAGACACCGTGGCGATCCTCAAACAAGAGACGGGTCAGGAAGGGGACCTGAAGATGCACATCTTCGGCCCCAACAGATCCGGACAGTGCATGACGGTGTGCGAGCTAGAATCGCAGAGAGCCATGCATTTACTGGAACGACAGCGAATTGAGATCGGGTGGGTCAATTGCCGCATCCGACTTAGGACGACAATACCAAGGTGCTACCGGTGCCTTGGCTACGGACACACGAGACGAAACCGCAAAGGACCGGACAGGACGGACTGCTGCTGGCAGTGCAGGGGCGGGGGCCACATCGGCAAGACGTGCCAAAACCGACCAGCCTGCTTCCTGTGCACCGAGGCCAAAAAACTGGAAGTGGCGCATCGGCCGGGCACCGGTTCGTGCGCTGTCTTCAGGGCCACACTGGAAGAGAGCAGGAACAAGACCAAGACATGGCGAAGGTCCTACAGGGAAACCTGAACCGAAGTCAGACGGCACAGCTACTGTTACCGCAAATAGCCGACGAACTTGACGCAACAATGCGGATACTATCCGAACAATACCGAGATGAGACAACGCCGACGTGGCTCTCCAATACTAGGGGCACCGCCGCCACCTGGGTCAGTCTTGGGGATGCCGCTTCCCGGATATCTTCTCGCGGTGTGGTAGACGACTTCGTCTGGGCAACGGTAGGCGCTTTGACGTATGTTAGCGTATACCTAACGCCAAACTGCACCGTCGGCGAGTTCGGAGAAAGGGTGTCTTCCCTCGAGGATGAGCTACGGCTTACACAAGGGAGCATAATCGACTTTAACGCCAGGGCGATCGAGTGCGCAATGACTACGATGAATAAACGGGGACGGCCTCTGCTCGAGATTGCCGCGAGGCTGGACCTGGTAGTGGCCAATACAGGAAATACGCCAACGTACAGAAGACCGGGCTTTGGGGACTCCATTCCCGACGTGACGCTGACGTCGAACGGAACCTTCTCACAGATAAGGTGCGGGCGGGTGGTCGAGGGCTACAATACCAGCGACCACCAGTACACAGCCTTTGAAATGGGAGACGACACGACAACTCGACCCCGACGGAGTACACCGTCGCCACGGTGGAACCTCAAAAGACTCGACAGGGACAGATTCTCCGAAGAGCTGATGGCAACACCAGCTCCAAAGGGTACCGTTCCCGACGGACAGACTGGACGGCAAAGCGCCGAACGACTGATCGACGAGACGACGAAACTCGTCCAGCGGTTCTGCAAGGACACGATGCCACAGAAACGCTACGGACGAAACCGACAACAACAATACTGGTGGACTGAGGAAATCGCGGAACTGCGGAGAGCCTGCTTCGCGTAAAGGAGGAAACTCACTCGGGCGGGGGGGGGGGGGGGGGAGCAGAGACGCATAGAACAGCTTACAGGATGGCACGGAAAAAACTGATGACGACGATCAAAGACACGAAACGGAAGCTTTGGAGGAAACTGTGCGACAAGGTGGAACGGGACCCTTGGGGCCCCAAGCTAGTAACCGGTAGACTCGGGGCTTGGACGCCGACCGGCGCGATGGATCCTTCTTTAACACGGACTTTTTCCAATGCACAAGACGAGAACGGAGACGGTAGATGAAGACGAACCTGGGGACATACCACTCTTTTCCGAGGAGGAGCTCGCGAGAGCGACCGCCTCGATGAAGGTCGGTAAGGCCCCAAGACCGGACGGCATGCCAGGGGAGATTCTGCGGCTGAAGGGCAACCTGAGGCCACGGGTCCTCCAGGACATGTACAACACATGCTTGACGACAGGAACGTTCGGTGAGCGGTGGAAGGTGGCGAGGCCGGGGCTCATTGCCAAAGACAAGGGGGACCCACACTCGCCGTCGGCCTACCGCCCGCTGAGCTTACTCGACACGACAGGAGAACTGTACGAACAACTGATAAGACTCAGACTCACGGACGCAATCGCAGCCGCTGGAGGATTATCAGACAGATAATACGGCTTCAGGAAGGGACGATCGACAATTGGAGCAATCCAAGACGTCGTTACAACTTTCCAACGGACTCAACAGAACTGCCATGGGGCTCGCCCGATGGTGCTACTGGCGACACTGGACGTACAGAACGCCTTCGACTTGGCAAGGTTGGCAGACATCCTGGAAGCGCCGAGAGGCGTTTTCGGGGTCCCGCCGTATCTACTCCGAGTGCTGAGCGACTACTGGACGGACGGACAAGAAACCCGGATGATGACGGCGGGGGTCGCCCAAGGATCAATTCTCGGACCAGACTGTTGGAATGGAGTATACGACTGTTTACTGCGGCTGGAGATGCCGCTGGAGACTTTCTTGGTTGCTTACGCCGACGACATAGCCGCTGTGATCGTCAAACGCGATCCGTCTATGGCCCAGCTACGAATTAACCAAATGATGCGGCGGGTGGATGGATGAATGATGGAACACGGACACCGACTGGCCACAGCCAAGACAGAACTTGTGCTACTGACGAGAAAGAGAATACCGACGATAATACCGATGAATGTCGGGACAGAGATGATGGAGACCAGAAACGAAATCAAGTATCTGAGGGTCTCTCTGGATACGAAGATGATTTTCTGGCCCCAGATAAGACGGACGGTCGAGAGGGCGGCAGAGAGAGTAAAAGCTCTCAACCACCCGATGGCATATACTATAGCACCGAGACTGAGTAAACGTCGGCTATTCATGCCGACGACCCACTCGATTCTCCTATACGGCGCCGAGATATGGGGGGAAGTACTCCATGTAGCTAAATACAGACACGCAATGACGATGGTACAGAGGCAAGGTGCGCTCAGGATCGCGTGCGCCTACAGGACTGTCTCGGCACGGGCAGTTCTGGTCGTAGCGGGCGTGATCCCGGTGGATCTATTAGCTTTTGAGCGAAGGAGTATCTACCTTCAGAGTGCACGAACGGGACGGACATATGCAGCAAGAAGGGAACGGGAGACGACGATACGACAATAGCAGACCAAATGGACAAATGAGACATCTGGGACGTGGATGAAACGACTGATACCGGAACTGAAATCGTGGATTGGCAGGAGCTGCGGGGAGGTAAATTTTTATCTCGCGCAGTTCCTGACGGGACACAGATTCTTTAAACGTGACTTACACAACATGGGAAGGGTACGGACTGCAAACTACAAATACTGCGGACACGACCGAGACGACGCGGAACACACATTCTTTACATGTGACCGATGGACCGAGACGAGACGCCGACTACAGGCGACAGTTGGAGAAATCACGCCAGGCAACATCGTTGGCGTGACGACCCAGGACAGCGAACGGTGGACCCTCGTGTCCACGTTCGTAGAGACTGTCCTTAAGAGAAAGAATGCAGACGGATGCTAGGGTAACTGAGCAAATGAGAAGGGCCGGCACTCAGTAGCGAAGACCACGACGAGACGATACAATCAGACAAGAGGACATGGATAGGAAATAATGCTAATGCAGTCTACGACCGGTCATCAGACAGAAGTGGTTCGCCCAACCTGACCAAGAAATTTCGATTTTTTGGCCAGGGGAGGTAGGGTTTTAGCCGGTATGCATGAGAGTCCGGCAGAGAGGTAACGACGCTGTTCCGGGTTTTAAGAGGCAACTCCTAACCCCTGGCACAGTGGAAACTCCCATGGTCTTTAAGAGATTTTTCCCCTTTTTACCACGTTGAAAAATTATAATAATAACGTGATAAGACGTACTCTGAATGCTTGGATTATTAAATTCAATAAAAATTCCTTTAAAAATGTCGGCAATATAAATGTCCTTCGATTTGTTCAACAAGAGAAAAAAACGAATTTTTAAATTCATAAATAATAAAAAGTTTAAAAACAATTTCGTATACAACTCATGCTACAGATGCGATTTCCCAGGTTCCGATGAATTCAAATATCTCAAAATACCTGTCTGGACTCAATACGAATTTGAAACTATATACGTTATAATCCCCCGAAAAAACTGAGGAGAACTATCCGAAAAAAATGCGGTGCGTTTTGGGCCGGGATTCGAACCCGGGACCTTTCGATTGCCGGTCGACTGCTCTGACCAACTGAGCTACGCCAGCCCGCTTACCTCACCTTTCTCGGATAGTCTCTATATCGTAACGCAACGTTACAAACCCCCCTGCCAGAGTCGATCCGGCTCTGGAGGGTCGACTCGAAATTTTTGCCCAAACTAATATCTAAACGCAACGGGAACTACTACAGACGCGGGGATTGTCTGAGGGACGGAAGGGTGAAGGGGTACTACAGACGCGGAGATTGTCTGAGGGACGGAAGGGGAACTACAGACGCGGGGATTGTCTGCGGGACGGAAGGAGGGAGGGTAAGGAGGGGCTAGCTCAATGAGACTCTTCTCAAGGAGGGGATTCTTTTCCACGGCAATCAACGATAATTCGATCTTTATCTTGATTATTCTGAGGTCGAGCCCCACGTTGGGCGTTTTGGGCCGGGATTCGAACCCGGGACCTTTCGATTGCCGGTCGACTGCTCTGACCAACTGAGCTACGCCAGCCCGCTTACCTCACCTTTCTCGGATAGTCTCTATATCGTAACGCAACGTTACAACGTATTGTTTCTCCAGACATATTCGAAAATCATTTTATGGACTGAAGCTAAGCGAAAAAATAATTTTTCTCCTTTGGAAAAGATATAAAATCCCCGTTAAAAACTTTTTAAAAGTAAAAAAAAAGACTCGGACTAATAGAAATCCTCCCAAAAACAGGATTACTTATTTGATCGTATAAAAAAATTCTGATTTAACTGAAAATATTTTTTATTTTAATTCAAACAATAGCTTCATTGTATTTTTCCAACTCAAATGGACGTAAAAAGGGAAATTATTTTTAATAACACAGCCAAGCAAGTTTACTAGAAATGTTGTACACAAAGTTGTTAAACCTTAGAAATAAAATGTTTCCAAATATTTCGTTTTCATTTTTTTAATCATTACTATTGTGACATAAAATTTATAACACCATTATATAACTATACAACGTATGTACCACACAAGTACACTGGAAATGCTGTGCAACGACTTGGCGTGCATGGTTACGAAAAAAAGATCGGCGAAAGATTTCGTGTTCCCAACTACTTAACTCTCAGATGGGAAAAACATAGACTCCCGCAATTTGTTATACATAGAATCATGTAACGGTAAAGGCAACGGGGTTTGTCGGTTTGGTCTACGATAAAAGTAACGGTTTTTTTCGGTTCGGCACAAGCATAAAACCAGGAGGAAGTAGAATTATTTAGTCGGAATTGAGACATTGTAGAGTCAAAACAAAATTGTGAGCTGAGACAGTTAGATTTTAACATGAGTGATTGTGAAAAAACCCATATTAGTTTAGATAGGAAGGGTTCACGATTCATGGGAGGACGCCCAGGCATTCGCAAAAAACGTCTTTTTCACGGTAATCAGTATACGAAAAAATCGGAAGCCCAACTAAACACAGGTGCGACTGCAAAAAATTAAAAGTGTCGACAGCATTCGATGTAGATATTGACCGCGCACATGGCTACGTAATCCTAAATCTCTATCCGTGTTCACTGCAATTGCTTCTCTCGTAAAGTGAAAAACTTGTAACAGTGACATGAAGCTCTCTGAAACACGAGTTAGATTGGGATTTACCTTAGTTATGAAGTGCGAGAAGTGCGGGCAAAAGGAGATAAGTTCGAATCCTTCGCCTGAAAGTCATTGTTGCGAAATCAATCGCATCTTCACGTTGGCTATGAGAATATTAGGTGTTGGATTTACGAAAATGAACATTTTCTGCGGTATTATAAATCTCCCGAAATACTTCAGTCAAACGCTCTACGACAAAATTACCAAACAAATACGAGATGCAGCCAAAAAAGTTGCAGATTCGTCTATGCGAGTGATATCTGACGAAGAAAAAAAATAATGGCAAAAAACGAGAAGACTAAAAAGACGCTAATGGAATCGCCGTCTCCGGGGCTGGTTCTTGAAGAAAAAGAGGTTTTTCTTCGCTGCAGGGTGTTGCGACACTTATCGTCAAGTCATCACTTTGTAAGGCCTGCCAATCGTGGGGTGAAAAAAGTGAACAGAAGAATATGAAGAATGGTGCGCAGAACCTGAAGATAAATGCACAAGTAACTACGAAAGAAGTTCTGGAAAGATGGAGGTAGATGGAATGGTTCAAATGTTCAGCAGATCTGAAGATTTGCACGATACGAAATGATTGTATTATGTTGGAGATGGCTATGCAAAACATTCAAGAGCATAACAAAAGCCCATCCGTATGGAGAGAACATTATGATACGTAAACGAGAATGCATTGGTCACGTTCAAACACGAATGGGCAGCAGACTCCGCAACGTCAAGAAACAAACAAAAGGTCTCGGAGGAAGAGCCAAATCGACTGCAAAATTGATTCACGAATTGACAGTGTTTTATGGATTGGCTGTGAGAAATAATTGCACGTCTATCGATGACATGATGAAAGGAATCTGGGCAACATATTATCACAAGTGCTCAACCGATGAAAATCCTCAGCATGACAACTGTCCTTCTGACAAACAAAGTTGGTGCACGTGGCGACAAGCCGAAGCCGCAAACACGCTAGACTTATATACCCATAAGACTGCACTTGATAAAACTGTGGCAGAAACGATGAAACCAGTGTATGAAGCACTTAGTAACGACGGGTTACTGGAGAGATGTTTTAGGAGGCTTCACACAAAATAATAACGAGTGTTTAAATTCTAAGATTTGGAAAATTGCACCGAAAAATTCATGGAGTGGTTTAACGATTGTTGAAATCGCCGCATATATTTCGGCTAGCACTTTTAACGACGGAACAGTCGATTTCTCCGAATTATGAAAAACCTTGGTATCACTATTGGGCCGAACGCGATGGAGACTTGCAAACATCTGGATGAATTACGCCTTACTGCCACTGGAGTTCAATCTGAAAAACAACAAAGGAAGCAAGGCTTGCCGCCAGAAACGACAAAAAAACATTCTGGAGACATTTTAGATGCCGAGGTAGGCCCCACATATAGCGCAGGATGCTATTAAATAAGGTAAGATTGCATTTATAATAGATACGGCGCGGCGCGCCCGACCGCCAACATCAAGGCCGTTTTTCCACGATTCACTTTTTTGAACCTTGTGAAAGTTCTAACTCTTGAACGAAAGTTCAGATCGCTTTGAAATTTTAACAACATATTCTTAGTATCATCACCTATCGTGTGAACCACAGAAACAAAAATTTCAATCACACAAAAAAATATTAAAACAAAACACCGACAGAAAATTAAGTAAACAATGTTAAGTTTCGAATTTTTATTATAATATTTTTTTGAAATAATATTGTTGGTGCACACTGAAGATACATTCATTTCGCAATTATAAATACGTTCATGTTTTGTAGACAGCCACATTGATGCCGTTCAGCATCAAAGCGCGCGCAAAAAAAATACATTGCTTTATTATGTTATATCTACTATATACCTAACCATGTGCATAAATGATCTGTAAATAAAATGTTGTCAAGATATGCGTCATTTTTTTTAACCACGTCTCGAAAAGTACCTTCGAAAACCGGCGATCTCGTATATGAGGCTTTAAGGGTTGAATTTTGGTGCCGTTATCTTGCTGGTGGAAAAATAAATATTTGAGTATTACTCCTGACACTTATTGCGCTATATTCAATGGTTTGTTCGAGGACTTTGAATATTTATTAATAGTGGATATCACGTACCTCTGACACAGTGACGTCAATTGTGTGGACCGATGTATACACCGATAACACTATATATATATCAATGTTATCTTGTCCGAATCACAGTAGCGCAAGAGACAGGAGGTCGTATTGCTAAGAACCCTGGCAGTTGATGCGATGTTACAATTAAAGCAACAACAAATATATATATATATATATACATCAGGGTAATTCTTAACCTTTTTTTTCGACCACGTCATCAAATGGCAAGCATTAGCAAATAGGCGTTCAATCTTCGAAAAGAACGCTCAAATCCACCATGATGGGCGATCGAAAAGGGCCGAAGAGCAGACAAAGAGTCCCGTAGCTGTAGCTGACATCAGGAGGGTTCTGCGAAAACGCGGCGCTTAACAGATGCCAGCACGCGTGATTTGACGTTTAGCGAATCATTCGCTACGTTGACTGTCAACCCCATTCGGTTCGAAACTCGTGACAAGCCCCACGATTTAACGCTTCACCAATCGCCTACTATCGGCCGGTGTACCAAGGAGTGCAGCACGCCGTAAGTCATGAGATTTACAAATTTTATCATGATTATCGGTTGAGAGTGCCTGTTCTTTTTGTTTTCTTAAGAAATAAAAATTAAGAATCCAGCAAATTGTCAATGATCATCAAATTTCGATATACCAAGCGATTTTCTTAGCTTATTGAAAAAAAAATCAACAGGTGATATTTATTAACAAACTCTCAATAATTTGACGCTAAACTATCGGGGTTTGGATGTTTTCCAGATTTCATTTCTCATTCGACCACTCCGTCTTGTATGATAGTCGGATTTATCGCCAAACATAAATGTTTCTGAACGAATATCAATGCAAAGTGTGTTCGAACTAGGTTAGGAAACGTTTGAAGAAGCTTTGCATTTCCTCATTAGGGGAGATGAAATCAGTCTGTTCTGGCCGGTGAAAATCGTTACGTTTTTTGTGCATTTAAACAAAACGAGAAGATCTTCGGCACCGCCTGAGATACAATTTTTCACGTCCCCATACGAATTGATCCCGGATATCCCAAAGCGTTGCGAGTATGTTCGTGATTTCTCTTAAGAATATTAGAATGCCAGCGTAGTCAGAAATGTCAAAATTTGCGCACTTTCATAAAAGAATGTTATTTATTTATTTATTTTACTTGTGGTCAAAGCGAGTGGACAATTCGGGCGGTGCTGCAAGCTGCGAGTATGACGCATTGCTTACATAAAAAAGATGAAATCAACGTTGGCCTAGACGTTTCCGCGCGACTTTCAGCGTCGTCCGACCATCCCCGTCATGGCAGTCGTCGATTTCATCGACGATCAAGTTTACGATTCCGGCGAAGAGCATCGTGTGTCGTTGACACGTAGCTTCAGCGCATACCAGCTCGCACCAAGCGATCAAAGATTAAATCGATGCTGCGAATGCTTTTCGGAGCCTCTACCTGACATTCCGGAAATTATTTACCCAAATTCGTTCTCGATTTCATCTCATTTCTGTCGAGAGCGAGAGGGCAAGTCGTGCAGCATAGCCAGCTGCCAGTACGTCGACAGCATAATTAGTTACGTGATAAAGATGAAATCGATATTGTGCTTAACGTTTTCGCGTGGCTTTCACCGTCGTTCAACCGTCCTTGTCTTGGCAGTCGTTGATTTCATCTTCAATTAAGCAAACGATTCCGGAAAAGGACATAGTACGTCGTTGAAACGCAGCTTGAGCGACTATTAGCTGGTACCGAGCGAGCAAAGATGACATCGGGGCTCCGAATGCTTTTTGGAGCCTCAATCGGACATCCCTGAAATTATTCACCCAAATGCATTCTCGATTTCATCTTATTGCCGGTGAGAGCGAGCGAATTCGTGCGGTGCTACAAGCTGCCTGTACGAGGCCAGGATCATTATGTACGTAATAAAGATGAAATCAACGATACGCTCAACGTTTTTGCCCGACTTTCAACGTCGTTAGTTCGTACCCGTCATGGCAATAATCGATTTCATCTTGGATCAAGCAAACGATTCCCAAGATGTGCATGGTGCGTCGTTCAAACGCAGCTCGAGCGACTACCATCAAGCGATCAACAATGAAATCGGAGCTCCGAATAGTCTTTGGCGTCGTAATCGGATATCCCTGAAATGATTCGCTAAAATTCGTTATCGATTTCATCCGGTTTTCGGCCAGAGCGAGCGGGAAAGTTGTCCACTCGCTCTCGTCGAAATGGCTACGGTCGAAAAAAAACGGCTAAGTAGAAATCTTCAGAGTAACCTGCTGAACCCGGAATTTCACGCTAATACACCTATTCCGAATCACCCTGTACATACACACACACACACACACACACACACACACACACACACACACACACACACACACACACACACACACACACACACACACACACACACACACACACACACACACACACACACACACACACACACACACACACACACACACACACACACACACACACACACACACACACACACACACACACACACACACACACACACACACACACACACACACACACACACACACACACACACACACACACACACACACACACACACACACACACACACACACACACACACACACACACACACACACACACACACACACACACACACACACACACACACACACACACACACACACACACACACACACACACACACACACACACACACACACACACACACACACACACACACACACACACACACACACACACACACACACACACACACACACACACACACACACACACACACACACACACACACACACACACACACACACACACACACACACACACACACACACACACACACACACACACACACACACACACACACACACACACACACACACACACACACACACACACACACACACACACACACACACACACACACACACACACACACACACACACACACACACACACACACACACACACACACACACACACACACACACACACACACACACACACACACACACACACACACACACACACACACACACACACACACACACACACACACACACACACACACACACACACACACACACACACACACACACACACACACACACACACACACACACACACACACACACACACACACACACACACACACACACACACACACACACACACACACACACACACACACACACACACACACACACACACACACACACACACACACACACACACACACACACACACACACACACACACACACACACACACACACACACACACACACACACACACACACACACACACACACACACACACACACACACACACACACACACACACACACACACACACACACACACACACACACACACACACACACACACACACACACACACACACACACACACACACACACACACACACACACACACACACACACACACACACACACACACACACACACACACACACACACACACACACACACACACACACACACACACACACACACACACACACACACACACACACACACACACACACACACACACACACACACACACACACACACACACACACACACACACACACACACACACACACACACACACACACACACACACACACACACACACACACACACACACACACACACACACACACACACACACACACACACACACACACACACACACACACACACACACACACACACACACACACACACACACACACACACACACACACAGTCTATCTTCCCGAGCTTTTTTTCTTATCTATGCACGCCAAGTCGTTGCACAGCATTCCCAGGGTCCTCGCGTGGTACATACGTTGTACAGTCATATAATGGTGATATCAATTTTCTGTTATAATAGTAATGTTTTTTTATCAAAACGAAATATTCGGAAAAATATTACTCCTAAAGTTTAACAATTTGCTATGTTATAAAAATTTATTTCACTTTTTTTGTACATTTGAATTGAAAAAATATAATTAAGCCATTGTTTGAATGCAAATAAAAATATTTTGAGTTAAATGAAAAACATTTATACGATCAAACAAGCAATAATGTTTTTGGGAGAATTTTTATTACTTAGCGTCCTCTTTTTTCCTTCTTGAAAGTTTTATTTCATACGTCAATACTTTTTGGTGAAATTTATGAGAGATATGCTTGAAACATCGTCTTTTACGATGAGAAAATGATCCCATTGTAGGTGTTCCAAAACAGGTATTTATGCTGATTGTGATATGCGAAAAGGGCCATCACACGAAAAATATTTTCTAAACGATCAATTTGACTGCCAGTGGGCAGGTAGGACCAAATCAGATGGTGATTCGTTACAATTTCTGATAATCAGAAAAGGCGATGTTATTTTCACCTGCGACTCGCATGACATTAGTTTTCTCTGAAGGGAAAATTGAGACGACGAGGCTTGAGATTCACGAAGTGGAAAACTCGATTGGAGGGCGAACGAGACCAACGATAAGCGAGTAATGAACGCGCGGAAAGTTTCTTATCGAGGGAAACAATGAATCGAGCTGCCGGAAGTTTTATTCTTTTTTATTGGTTAATGTACGTGTGTGTATATGCGGAAGGGTGTATTCCATGCATATACCGTAAGAGCCTTTCCTGAATCTTTCTTGGTTTGTTTTCGGCCTTCTCCAGACTTTCCTAGCACTTTTCTCCGGCCGTTTTCTCTGCCGCGGAAGAGCCGCTTCAGCCGCGGAGGATTTTCAGTTTTCCTCTCGATCGTTCGTCCTTAACAACGATCAAGTGCGATCGCGGCGAGAAAAAAAACGGAACGATGCGAGAGCGAACCGGAATTGCGAGGGGGAGAAAGAAAGCGAGAGAGACAAGAGACCAGAGGATTTATTGAAAGATAGCCGGAGGAGAAGGGGTAGGCCCTCAACGATACCGTTCAAGGGCGCGCGTACTAATATACCTCTTATAAAAATACAGCAACTATTCCTCCGAATTAAAAGATTAAATTGTCATTGATTATTTATTTCTTAAGTACTTCAAAAATTCCTGCATCCACGTCGACCTTCCCTCACACCTGTCACTCCACCATTTCCAATTCCAGAGAAACACCTTAAAGTACTGCCTCCAACAGTTCTTTATTTATTAATGCACTACAGTTTGGCATTTACAACAAGGCGTGTGGGAACTTCGAGAAACCCGACTGAGCGATCACCCATCGGGGTATTGGTCCGGGTCAAAGCTACGCAAACCAAAAGATCGCCAAAGCCCACTCGCTTCCGCTATTTTCAGCGGGCATCGATTATTCAAATCACTCGAATTATCCTATGTTTGACAATCAGTCGTGCTCTTTCATTAAATAGAAAAGAGTAAACGGGTATGAACTGGAAGGAAAATCGCAGTTGAAAGGTCTTCCGAAAGGTTTAGCCCAGTCCGTAGCTTTTCAGTCGACGTAGAAAATGTGACAGAGACCCTCGTCCCGAAGTCATCGGCGAAAACCCAACATACTGCTCTTTGATCCATCGAATACGGCAAAAGCCTTAGGGAGGCTGCGATGATTTATTCATTAGGCGAAGATCGTGACGTATCACATCGTGCCTTTCCTTTTAACGGGTGAACGAGCCGCGCGCACTGGTCTCCGGTACACGAAAGCAGCCTCGATCAAAACGATAGCCGCGGAAAGAGAGGGAGAGAATAAAAGGACCGAAGGGATCCGAAGACATGAAAAATGCTACGGTGGGAACGGGTGAAGGAGGAAAAAATTGTGGAGGATCGAGAATAGAATATAAATATTACACTCGAGTTTGTGGATGGAGAAAAGACGTGAGCGGGAAAATCAAAAGGCGTACAGGAAAAATCGTATGAAAGGAACCAGAGAAGAAATGATAACGAAGCTTATAGAGGGATGTTTTTCCCGGTCTCCGTTAAAAGCTGATGTACGAATATTACACCCGCATAGTACAATTGCCGAGTGACTCAGTGAGTGGGTGGTGCGGTAGAAATCTCTGGGTACCTCGCCCCCCTTCATTCCGTATAGAGTTATCACTTCGAGTGTAAACGTTTTTCCGGTACCTTCCGTCTGTAACCCTGGATATTTCAAGACCTGCCGTTTTTTCACCCAGTTAATACATTCGAAATTTTTTAATAAATTCTTGCTAGTGGTTGAAACATTCATTAAAATATATCAATCATGAAATTATAGGAAAACAAATTGACATGTCATTTTATTTAAATAAATCAAGCAACTCGGTAGGAAAGTATTTTTGGCTCGGACACGAAATGCCCAGGTTTACAGACGAAGTGTTATATGAACAGGGTGAGAAAGGATCAAGAGACGCACAAGCGTCTTGATAAATGTATACGGCATTCTCGCTTGAACAGGAACACGCGCCTCATTTAGTTCCTGTCCATACGAATTTCCTTTAATACATCTCGGAAGTTTTTCTTATAATTTGGTTCTCTTCGAATCCTCCGCCTCTGCTTGACTTCCTGGGCACTTAGGAAACGGGCCGAGAGAAAATCGCTTATGACATTAAAAGATAGCAGGACTAATGTTTACTCATAAACCGCAAGAACGCATCATTTGGAACGACTGGAATTATTAACACTGAAATTATCCGGTTCAATGGATTTACTTGCGGTCTTTTTATATGGAGCAAGTACATTTTTATTCGAGAACCGAAATACTTATTAGATGAGGAGAATATTTGTAATCATTACCGATAAAAGTTTATGGTAAACCAAATATTTATAGTGAGGAGGTCCAAAAATATATGTACAAATACCAATGGTGAAAATGAATTATTAGTAGAATGAGTAGGGATATTAGACTTCAATGAAATATTGGAAACTTTCTTTTTAGGAGACAAGGAAATGTTTGTTTGTAATTAAGAATTTATTCAATTTATTTATGAGGCAATTAAATATCCGTTTTGTACTCATGAGGGAATAAAATATTTGTCAAATTATTTAATTTTATCGAAGTTAATTTTATCGAAATATTAATCAAATATTTAATTTTATCGAAGTATATAAGAACGTCTAAATACTTCTTTTTAACTTGATCACAGTCAAATGAACAGAATTTCTCCGAATCATCTGCAATCAATTGAAAAATGTAAGTTGAAGTAAATGTACAATTGCACTGGAAATAACAGAAACGGTTAGTAAGCCAGCATTCACAAACAAATTGCTCGAATTTCAATAAGCCATTTGTCTGGGTAAATATTGGGAGTACAAATAAGTCTCCACCGTCTTTTATTTTAAAAAATGAGCATTTATTGTGAAAGAACGATACTTTATGGTTTATTCAAAGTACTGTCCATCGCTAGCCACTACTTTTTCCCATCTTTCTAGCAGCATATGCAGTGGCGTAGCTTGGGGGGGGCAGAGCCCCATGGCCCCGGGCGGCGCAGGTGTGGAACGGCGGCGGGGGGCGGCACTTAGTTGCGAAGATAGGGGGGGGGCGGCAAATTTAGGGTTAGCCCCGGGCGGCAAAAAACCATGCTACGCTACTGAGCATATGGATACCGCGTCGGAAGAACGCTTCATCTTTTCAGACTATCCACAAAGTAATCTAATTTTTGGTATCTTCATATGATGTGAAGTGCTGCTCAGACAGACCGTGCGTCATCGATCGAAATAACTGATAGTCAGATGGAGCAATGTCTGGTGAGTACGCCGGGTGGGGTATAACTTCCCAATTGAGCGCTATGAGCGACCCCTTCACTTATGCCTGGCAAGAAGCATTTCACATGTGTAAAATCGGCGTTCAGCGTTTCTCGACTTCAGTTCATGTGGGACCCAATTTCCTTGCTTTTGAATCATACCTTACGATTTTAAACGATGTAAAATCGCTTGTTGAGTCACTCCTAATGTAAGTGCAAATTCTTCTTGTGTTTGGCACGAATCTCCCTCCAATAATGCTTCCCATTCCGCGTCTTCGTACACTTCCGACCTTCTGCTACGTTCTCTGTATTCGACTTCAAACTCACCGTTCCCAAACTTTTGAAACCACTCACGACAACTTCCCTCACTTGAAGCAGCCTCACCATATGCTTCTACAAGCAATTGATGCGCCTCAGCTGCAGATTTCTTCAAATTAAAGAAGTAAATCAAAAGTTCCCGTAAATGACGCTTATTTGGCTCAAAACTCGACATTTTCGCACGAAAAACATGTGATGCTGATACAAAACCGCTTATATTTGAAGTTTATGATCTTGCCAGATGTCCAACCTTGCGAGGGCCATCTTTTGTCAAACGGCGGAGACTTATTTGTACTCCCAATACCAATTCAATTCAATTATTCTGGCAATCCTACTAGTCAAATTCCCCGATTGGAAATTTACGCGATGGGGCAGACTGGGGCCGGATCCGGCATATCGTATCCCGTACTACGCCACTGTACCGACCGCCGGATCAGGGCTTTGCTTATCCTGAAACGCGTGTTGGCTTTGAAACGGACGTCGGTTACGAACTTGATCACTACACTCTTAAAGGCCCCGATCCGGCTACCGAATCTATACCGGAAATAAAAAAAAGCGAAAAATTATGCACAAAGAAAAAGTATTGTAGTATTTTTTGTTGCCGTATGCTTCACTTGTGTTCCTGTATATATGATAATTGCTCATAAGGGATCGTGTCCTGCCTCATTGAAAGTTTTGTCTAACCTCGGGATTTGCACCTACGCCCTCTGATTCGAAAGCTGGACGCACTATCTATTAAGCCAACGAAACATTTGTGTAAACCTGCTCCTTTAATTCAAGCTGACTGTTCAACATCTTTCCGTGATATTGATCTATTGTCCGCTTCGTACTTTGTAAGCAAGATTGTTATTAAATAATAATAGAATGCTACATATTGATGATGTGGTCAATGACGCAGTCATATACAGGTTTTCCCTCTTATACCTGCCACCCGAAATAACTCGGTGATTATCGATGTCACAAAAAATGTTCCAGACAAAAGTTGTACAGTGTCAGGGGAACCATCAAATGCGACCAATTTTTTTTTCTGTGGATGCGCTGATGCAAAGTGAAGGTCACCTCCACTTTTTAAAATGGTATGGTACTTTTTTCAACTATCTTGTGGAGCACCTCAAACCGCATAAATAACATTAGGGGGTTAAAGTCGTTCAACATCATTCAACGTCAGTATCGATTATACAAATCTATATATCTCGGATCACTACCACATATTCTGTAGTGATCCGAGATATTTAGATTTATATTTGATTTTAATAGGTGTTCAATAGGTGATTTCGTCCGTTGTAGTTACTTTCCCTGCAACTACAAACGATAAATACGGAACAAAAAACGTTTTAGAAGCGCGGACGTCATTTGTAGTTACTTACTTAATTGCAAAAAATGAACATTTCCTTCTCAAATTGCTAAAAAAAATATTTTTAGGTGATGTTCTCGTTTGTAGTTACATTCTCTGCAACTACAAATGATAAAAACGGAAGCACACACAACTATGAACGTTTTAGAAACACCAGTGTCGTTTTTAGTTACCTAGTTTACAACTACAAACGTTGTATCGTTGGCGTCGTTTGTAGTTGCTTAGTTTTTTTATTACCGTCGTTTGTAGTTGCTTAGTTTTTTTATTACCAACACGTTATTCACGTTTAATTAAACGTTTTTTTATTACAAACACGTTAAACACGTTTCACGTTATTTCCTCATTTGTATTTACTTTCTCTGCAACTAAAACCGATAAATACTACAAATGACTAGAAACGTTTTAGAAGCCCGGGCGTCGATTGTAGTTATCTACTTTATTACTACAAACGAACATTCCCTTCTTAAATTGCTTACAAAATATTTTCAAATGATTTCTTCGTTTTTAGTTACTTTCTCTGCAACTACGAACGATAAATATGGAACTACACACAACTAAATAAGTTTTGAAATCACTGGCGTCGTTTCTAGTTACATCGTTTATTACCTACTGATGGACACATCCTTCCAAAGTCGTAAAAAAATCATTTTCAGGCGATTTCCTCGTTTGGAGTTACTTTCTCTACAACTACAAACGATAAATACGGAACTACAAATAACTACAGACGATTTAGAAGCCCGGGTGTCGATTATGGTCACCTACTTGATTACTACAAACGAACATTTCCTTCTCAAATTGCTGAAAAAATATTTTCACGTGATTTCCTCGTTCGTAGTTACTTTCTCTGCAACTACAAACGATTGATATAGAACTACACACAACTACAAACGTTTTAAAAGCACTGGCGTCATTTGTTGCCTTTATTATTAATTAGTTGCCTAATTTATTTCCACAAACGGACATATCCTTCCAAAATCATGGAATAATCATTTTCAGATGTTTCCCTCGTTTGTAGTTACTTTGTCTGAACTATAAACGATGAATACGGAACTATAAATGATGAATACGAATACTATAAACGATGAATACGGAACGATGAAACGATGAATACGGAATACGGAAACAACTACAAACGTTTTAGAAGCGCGGGCGTCGCACAGTAGGGGCCAAATCCCAAATAACTGGCCAAAACGCGAAAACGTTTTAAATTTGGCTGAAAGTCAGTACTCGGGGGTTTTCGGGATCGCTGATTATGAATCCGAAGTCTAAATTTGAAATAAAAACAAAATGGCGTATTTGACGTGATCCACTTTTATAGAGAAAGTACAAAATAGATACATATGTTGTATAATACGGTAAAACATACAATCGGTTTATCTAAAGTTCATGCATCGTCATCCGAAGAATAATTTGATTCACAATCCATTGATTCAACTTTTACTTGCTGGTATACGTGCCGTAACTAATAGAACTGCTTCTGGGAGCAAAGACTTTAAGTTTTTTCGAGGTAATTCGCGCAAACTTGAAATAATCGGATCGGATATTAATAATAAGCGTGAACTGATGTCTTCCATTGTTTTGGCTCAGGAGCACTTTCTTGCAAAATATTCACGAAACTTTTGAATGTATTTCTTAGTAGACTCTTGAGCGTATTCAGACATTTGTCCTATCAGCAATACCGGTGATTTTTTCACTTCTGCGCCATGAATCAATACCTTAACTACCGAAGTTGGCATGTAGAACCACGGACATAACTACATTAAGGAGGTCTGGTTAGAATTTTCAAAAAATCGATTTTTTTTTCATTTTCTAAAAGTATATCTTACGAGTATTTTCCGACTAATTGAATGTAAATCAGACCATTATTCGCCGAAATACATAACTTTGAAGGACGCCGTGGACGCTGCATGCAAATCGTACTCAAAACTTTAAACTCGTTTTTCTCAAAACCATGTTTTGGAAATCGGTGATTAATGTAACTCGAGAACGGCTTTACCGATCGGGTTGAAATTTATATCATTTTTTCTATACATAGTTTTCCTCCGAATGAACGAAAGATTTTTTTTTGACAATTATTTTTTTTTTATAGTCAATTTTTGTAAGTGAAATTTTGGTCAAAACAACACTTTTGACTTTCAACGTCCGCTATTTTGTGAAAAATGGAAAATTTTCAAAATCCTTCGTTCAACCGAAGCATTATATCATTAACTAAAGATTCCCCCCTGTTTTGTTGACGGATAATACCAGATAATCCGTCACAGCGTGAGAGTGATCACCGCAAACCCTGTTTTTTTTGCAACGTCCTCGGCCATTGATACGTATCGGCTTATTTTGAAACATATTTCTTTAAAAAAATTATAATATTTACATTAAATAAATATCTTTTAAACGGAAGAACTTTGGTTGTAAATTATTTTATCGTTTGGCCGAAAAAAATCGGAAAAAGGTCTTTTTTAACGTTCCAACTAGACCTCACTCCTTAAGTAGCGAGCTGTCTGTAAAGAAATTAAAATCTTTAAATTTTATGAAATCGATTTCATGGCCACGCAAAATTGTCTGCAATATGATATGGAAACGCTTAATCAAGTCCTCATTAACCCCTGTATTAGCAGCAGAAATGCTTGAGCTTTCGAAGAATCGTCGAGCGGTATTCCCATTATTCGAGCTACCGAAACCAGGATTTGGTTGATCGATTATTAGACCCAATTCGATACGAAGGGGTTCCTTCTGTATATTTGTTTTTCGGATTCTTATTTGTTTCTTATCTTTATCACTATGCGCTTGCCACTTTTTAATTTCAAGCTTATATGCTACATGCAAACACCATTTGAAAAACCATATCCATGGATGCAAAGTTGATAATCCAAACTGTAAATGATATTCAGATACTTTCTTTTCTAGAATTGCTTTGATATTGTTGACGTCTTTTGAAGTTGCTTTGCATAAATAGCATTGTTGAGTAGACGTATTATGCGTGATAACATTACAAACTCTACCGTCTACCATAGTGAAAGCCAGTCGGAAAGAAACTCTTATTTCTTTTCCATCTATGAGCTTTTCGAAAGTAACAAGATTGTTCTCTTGCTGTTTAATACCATTTCCTTACGAGTGGCTTCAAGACTCTCGTGAAAAAATTGGATCCTAATTGGTCTATAAAAGCGAGGAGATGACGGCCTCGGATTTTTCCATACAACAAGTCTAGCGTTTGTTTCTTGGTCGTCTGATACAAGCTGCAGTGGAACGATTGAGGTTAAAAAATATTAGCATAGGACTTGCTTCCATCATCCTTGGTGAACTTTGGCTTGTACGTATTTTGGCCAAAAGTGCCATCGCAGCCCCATTTACAAATTAAATTTAAGTCGCTAACATTTTCAGGAGACAAACTTTTTACCACATCCATTTCTGTTAATAATATTTTATCAGCTGTGTTATTCAGCAAAGCCTGCAATTTTACCTCAGCACTACATTGACTGACAGAAATATCTGACTTAGGCGGATAACATATGAGTTTGGCTTTAAATGACAATTCATACGGTGGAAATCAATTACAGCTGTTCTCTTCCCTTCTATCACGATGCTCCTGATATTGTGATTTCGATCATTTTAGTTCCACTATGAACGATAGAGCAGCATCGGCAGAAAAAGTCGTTTCATGAATCACATCTATGGACTCCTTATACTTCTTAGCTTTAGACGCGCTCGCCAATCCCATATCACGAATAATTTTCGCATCATCTGATTTCCCAGATTAACAAAGGCTCATTTGAGTCGCATACGTCAATTCTGCCATACTATGTCTTGCGCTTAATTCTTCAGTCCTCCTTCGTTTCGTACGATCACTAGACTTTGCAAATTCTGAAGAACGCCGACCCAAATTATGGGGTTTTTCTGAAGATTGTTTAGTTTCTTCGAAAGAAACAACCATACAGAATATTTTTGCAGAAATTTGTCTTCAGTTCTTGATGCTTGCTGCCATTTTTATGCAAGTCATGCAACAACTTGCGGAGGACAGGTTTTGCATTGTCTGATAGAGCAGAGGGGCGTTGCAATTTAGCAGACATGAAATTTTGATCACTGCATATGTTTCAGTCGCTTTTTCATTCAAATGACCTTTCAATATCGAAATAGTTTCCTCTCTTGTCAAGCCACATGCTTCGCGTTCATCAGCGACAGATTCTAAAATTGGAAAATATAATATCTATATAGATGAATGATACCATATTCAACCTCTTTACTATTATATATTGCAAAATATTAATTGAAAAGAAAAAGAGGATATTTATAAAAGTGAATGACGTATCATAGAACTCAATACAATGAAGACCGCAGACAAATTCAAGAAAAAGAGCAAAACATTCCGCGTCGTTAATGTACGAAATTGAGAAAACTATATTTTACATTGCAAGAACTCGCACTAATGGTACAATGACAGCTAGAGGCAGCAAGGTTTAATTTTTTTCATTCAATAATAGTTCCATTTATAACATGCGATCTGCCAAGTCACAGAACTCTATAGAACTTATAAGCTTTTCTCTATGTGTTTAAGTTAATTTTCCGTTGTAATCTTCTGGAAAATGGAAGTATTCACAACTACAAACGATTTAGAAGCCCGGGCGTCGTTTGGAGTTACCACTTTATGTAGTTACTACGAAAGAACATTTTCTTCTCAAAATGCTGAAAACATATTTTCAGGTGATTTCCTCGTTTGTATTTACTTTATCTGCAACTACAAACGATAAATACGGGAGTACACAAAACTACAAACGTTTTAGAAGCCCGCGCAACGTTTGTAGTTACTTCGTTCACAACTTCGAACAAACATATCCTTCCAAAATCGTGGATGAATCTTCTTCAGGTGATTATCTCGTTTGTAGTAACTTTCTCTGCACCTACAAATAATAATAACTGAACTACAAACAACTACAATCGTTTTAGAAGCGCGGGCATCGTTTGTAGTTACCTAGCTTACAACTAGAAACTATTTATCCTACCGTACGATAGGATAGATCGTTTTCCTGCCATTGCGGTAATTGCAGAGGAAAATCTGCTTATAAAAATAGTAAAATATTGCATTTCAGTAATGACATTGTTTTATTTCAGGATTTTATGTCAGGCATATATTATTTAACATTTAGGACTCACTCCAAAAATTGTTGCCGGCCGTTTTATTTTTCGATGTTGATTTTTGTGGAAAATAAAAAAACCCTTCAACTACAAACGAAAATAAGTTTACGACAATCAAATACAAACTATTTTGAATTTAAAAAATTCTAAAAGTTCTTTATTGTTATTCCGCAGGGTGCCGTTTTTTTGGTAGTCTAAATTATTTTTCGGCGCTACTACAAACGAAATTAAGTTTACTACAATCAACTACAAACGAAAACCCTCGGAAATCACCAAGAAAAATTGACAAGGGGACAGTACGGCAGTCGGATTTTTGTAATTTTTCGTACTCATGGTACGCGAAGTTCAGAGCTCGAATATTAATATCCCAAAGCAGTTCGACGCCATATTCAGAAATTTTCGAGAAAATTGACTTTGAAGATTTCGAGCGCACTCTTATCCCACAAAGATGCAACGATATTCGATCCGGGCTCATGGCGTACCCGGTAGCGCTCGAGTCTAGTAATCGCGGGGTCGCTGGTTCGAGTCTCACTTCGAATTTTTTTTTTGTCATTTTTTTTAAATGAAAAAACGCAAGTCATATTTTTAATTATCTCTTGATTATAAACATACATTTTCAAGTATCAATATTTATAACCAACAACATTTTTAGGATGAAAATGAAAAACGTCGGGTAAGGAATTGAATACTTTATTATTCGGTCTGTATTCGTTTGTTTTATACATCGGGTGTAATGTTACACGAGCCAGAGTGATAACCATCGTAACAACAAGGAAAACAGTAATTTTCACGGCATCTCGCACACCGTACAAACGCTGCATTGTTACATTCGCAATTTTTTTTCAATACATCGATCGGAAAACAAACTTCATTCACGTTCATGAAGATTTCTCTTTGATCGCAAGCGTTATTTTCACATATTTCAACATTTATTCTTCTATTTATATTCCTATTAATCTACAAGGGAGTTTATGTAAAGATTATTACTGGATATTTTTACGTCGCCTATTCGCAATTTCAAGCAAGGGATAATCAAAAATAAGACTTACATTTATCATTGACAATTATAATTACATATATGTGAATTAGCATAGATTTTATGATTTTTATCCCGGGATTATTTATTTTTTTTTTTATAAATAATCACCTATTGTTATATATAAATAATATATGATCATATATGAGAAAATATATAATTATTTATAACTATAATGAATTTTGTACATAAATAACTATATATGGATTTTGTCCATATATAAACATATATAGATATATTATATTAATTATATATAATATGTGATTATATACAACAAAAATTTATCGGGATATTCAAATGACGGAGGTATGCGAATTAAAAAAAATTTAAAAAAAAAAAAAATTTCGAAGTGAGATTCGAACCAGCGACCCCGCGATTACTAGACTCGAGCGCTACCGGGTACGCCACGAGCCCGGATCGAATATCGTTGCATCTTTGTGGGATAAGAGTGCGCTCGAAAATTTCAAAGTCAATTTTCTCGAAAATTTCTGAATATGGCGTCGAACTGCTTTGGAATATTAATATTCGAGCTCTGAACTTCACGTACCATGAGTACGAAAAATTACAAAAATCCGACTGCCGTACTGTCCGCTTGTGAGATCGGAGATACTCGCGTGCCCAGTTCACAGAGGTGCCACATTAGCATTATTTTTTACCGAGAACAAACCCAAAATTTTACATATACAATTTTCAACGTTATCGATACACGATTTCAATTGGCTGACGCAAAAAGGGATCTTCCCATATGAATATATCGGCGACAATTCATTAATAGTTTTCTTTCAAAACTAATCTAACACGCCATTTGTTGCTGTACTCATCATTATCATCATGAACGTCTAGTAGTCGAAGAATACATCATTTTTTCCCTTCGAACTTTATTTTTATTTCGAAGACGAGAAAATGTGTATCGACTATTTTGACTGATTGTACTTTCTTTGTAACCCATTTTTATTTCTACAAATTTTCGCCCATGCCGCACGGTAAGAACTTTGAACGTTTGCCTTTCGAGAGGGGGGGGGGGGCTGGAATGTTACAAATATTCAATTGCGTCATAAAACGAACATATATCGACGTGAATTTAGACCGAAATGCCAAAAGGCTAGCTGATTATACGATGCCCTCGGCAAAAAAATCGACGGGCAATTTCAACCCCTTAATTGTGAGATATCGGAAAAAGAACGAATCCGTATCTGCACTTTTCCATTCTCTATATGTATGCAACTTTACATCCCAATCGATTGAAAATTCACAGAGATACAGTTGAAAAAATTGCATTCTTGCAATAAACAATATGAAATTTGTTGCTATCTATATCGTTCTCATCTCCAATGTATAGTACACGGAAAAATAAACATTTTTGCAATTTGAAGTTTTTTCATATCTTGTACCGTTGAAACGTCATCGATGAAAAACGAAAAACGCACCAATTTTCGAGGGTGCTTTTCAACCCTTAAAAATCGGGTTCCGCCAATATAAAAAAATACGTTTCGCCTATTTTTACCCCTCTCTACAAGCATGTCAAATTTCATAGAAATCGGAGACATCGACCTCGCAACGTTTGCTTGTCAGTAAACGATGTTTTTTACCACATTCCTTTTTCAATCTGTCTCGGTACTTATTGGATTTGATAGACTGTAGTATAGAACAACTTTTAGTATCATTTTCTCATGGGAATGTTGATTTGCTCAGTTATTTATTTTCTACAAAAACAATCGACATTACCAGGTGTGTAAGTATGAAACCGGAATTTTTGTATAGAAAAAACACGTTTATTGTAATGATATGATACAAAGTATCATATCATTACCGTAGGTACATCCGCCAGTTGTTGTTGTGTTTGAGCGTCGTCTTCGTCCATCAAGACTTGCAGGTCAGCGTCTTCAAACTTTTTCGGTGGTCTTCCACGTTCTTCGTTCCTCACGTCAAAATCGCCACTTTTGAACCGTTTGAACCACACGAAACACTGTGTTTTACCGAGAGCATGCTCACCAAACGCCTCCACAAGCATTCGATGCGATTCGGCTGCGGATTTCTTCAGATGAAAACAGAAAAGTAGTGCTGTCGGCAAATCGTAATTTGTTGGCACAAAACTCGACATGTTTATCTCTAATAAACTAATGCTACTGAATGAAACTCGTGTTATTGTGAGCTGGAAATCTTTGTCGGATATCAATACAATAACAAGACACCGCTGACGTGATGTGTCGGTAACTGCATCGACATCTAGCGCCACCTATGGGCAAATTCCGGTTTCATACTTACACACCTGGTATTTTACGGAAAATACGAAAGTTAAACGTAGTGACTCACCAAAAAACTTTCTGATGTCCATATTGATGAATGTGGATCCAGTAACTATCTAGACTGAGAACTTATTTGATTGCGAGTCAATATTCAGGAACGAACGAATAAAAAAGATTTGTTCTTATTCCACGCATAAACCAAACTTGAAAGCGGCTAGTGGCGGCGGCGGGGGACGCACGAATGAATGACAGGCGCGAGAATAGTGACGGCTGCGGGCTACGCGGCGGCGGCATGTTGCCTGCCCTTCCCCCCTCGCCCGTTTTAACAATAAATTATAGCAGCGCGGATGGAATACTTGGAATGGAATTAGTATATTCATTAGAGTTCCGACGTGCAGGAATGATCGGTCAAGCAAGTCATGTAAGTGGACGTAAGACTTTGGTTGCGTTGCATTTGGCTAAATTTTTTTAATCTCTGAAACGCATTTTCCAGAGAATACGATGGGATCACAGCGGCATACCATACAAGGCAGCAAGAACGATAGTTCCAGAAATCGTGGAAGGAGCTCCTCCCATAGATGCAAAGGGATTCGAGAAATGCTCATGGCTATCAAGATCCACGGATCCCACAACAAAGATCATCGACTTGAAGACTCTGGACTGTACATCGCTGCAGAAGTTGCCGAGAATTACAAACTCCAAATATCCCCATCATTCCTTCAATACGAAATACAATTGCGCCCATGTGAATGTGAAATCGCTGAAAAGCTGGTTGAGTGTATATAAAGCGTTGTGTGATCGAGGGATTTTTTTAATGAAGAAATAACATTTCGATCGAAACATATAATTTGTATTCTTCATTTATTCTACCGCCGATAGAATTTGAATATCTCCTTCATTTACAATTCAATTAAACTTTTTTTTACATTTTTTATATAGTTTCCACGTCGAAAACGATCGCGAGACGATTGTGAGGCGAACAGCCGTTCGACGATGGTGTCCCAATGAATTTTGTCTTTTCCACCATGGCGTGCTCAGAGACGATGGAACTCGACGCTTTTGTATTTCCCACCACTGCATGTAAAGTTGACGAGTTGCAGCATACTCTTGATGATACGGACACACGTTCGACGATGGTGACCCAATGAATTTATCTTTTCCACGATGTTGTGTTCAGAAATCATGGAACTCGACGCTGTTGTACTTCTCACCACTGCATGTAGAGTTGACCAGTAGCAGCATACTTTCGATGATGCGGACAGCCGTTCGAAGATGGTTCCCCAACGAATTTGTCTTTTCCACCATAGTGTATTCAGAGACGATGGATCTCGACGCTGTTGTATTTTCCGCCAATCTACTTCGTGTAGACTTGACCATTGCGTGCCAGTTGCAGCATATTCTCGAACATTTTCTGATCTTGGTCGAAGGCCTTCACGAGTCGCGCTAGTAAGAAGACGTGAACTCATTCGCAATGTCCACGATGTAGCTTTTTTCAAACTTGGTTTGTACAGCCCTCATGTCAGAGATTAAATGATCCGATTGGACCGGAAGTTCTGACAGCACCTTCGTTGGGAGGAATTCCGCCATCTGGCTGACGTTGTTGATACTCGAGAGATCCGTTTCTTTTTTTCCGCACGTTTCTCTGTTCAAGGTTCTTTCGGAAAATTGTTGATGTTGCAGTGGAATCATGCAGGTTGACGAGCTCCCTCGTACCCTCTCCACTCGGATTTTCCAACTTCTCCCTACTTTTCCAACCACGAAAAACAGGTTCAAACACGTTCGCAGAACCCTGTACTCCCACGTGAAGAATTTTCCCCCTCACGACATTTTTCACACTTTGAGGTGGGGGCCATCAATGTGATATTTCATCTGTGGCGTATTATAATGCTCCATGCATGGAATTTATGATACCACTTCACTGTCGTTCCAAAGTTTTGGCAAACTATCCCGCAATAAACCAACATATTTACTCCAATTATTTAGGAGCAAGACCTTTGAAACCTGTCCGAGCCCGTTTTTGGTCAAGTCGAGAGGATGCTTGGCCGGATGCACTGCATACATACTCACACATCTGAACATCTTGACGTGATATTTCGGAATGAAACCGAGACCGCGATGTATTGAAACTTTTTTTCTTCTAGAGTGCAGATGTGCGATCCATCTGCGGTCAAAGCCCTCAACGATAGATCCCTAAAGTTTATAGGTTTTTCAAGACACCGTGAGTTCTCAGGACCCATCTCAAGTGTCATCAGGAAAATTCGTGGCGGGATGGAGTCGCACGCATGCCAAACATCTTAGGGTTATCTTTCGGAATGAAACCAAGGCATTATAGCTGTATGCCATAAATTAAGTATGGGCTTAGTTCGATATCACACATACATACCTATTTTATTCATACAGACTCAATAGTGCAGAACTAAAAAACTTGGCCTGCATCATTAATGGCCGGATAATTTTTTATGTGGATACTAAATTATAAGATTTACGGATCGTCAACATTCAACCGCTATATCAACCGCTAATCAAAGATTAGCTAGAACAATGGCAAGAGAGAGCCGGAAGCAGGGGGAGAGCCGGGACGCCTATTGAAAAACTCAGAACCAGCATGAATGTTCCCAAAGTGCTACGGTGTTACAGAAATAGTTGCAGTGGGTGGAAGAAAGCAGCGCAGAGTGGGATATTCGACTCTCGGGTAGGGCGACACGCACGTTCTGCGGAAAATTTTTAAAGGGCTCACCGCGGAAAAATACGCTGACTAAAAGAACGATTGCTTTCTCCTGTCAAAGTTTATCCATGATGAAGCTAAAACAAAAATTGCTGTTAAATTAGCCCACCTATTCTTATCATTGTGTGGTACTTTGGAAAAAATCAACTTGCAAACTGATATGCGTAGTAACCTAGTACTCGCAGTACGGCAATTTTGTTTAAAAAATTCTTCACGTTTGTGGTATTCCTATTTGTTTTCTTGCTCGTTACACCGTGTGTGGGGTGGTTGGCAAAAAAGTATGTATAATACATAACGTTGGAGTTTTTCAGCTAATGCTCGGAGACAAGGAGGCGAGAAACAAAAAGCGGAGTTTCGAGAATGGAATCACTCGAGAAACGGGCACGATATAATGCTCGACCCGAAACTTTTTCACAACCCTCCTTCTTCCACTCGGCCCCATCTCCACCCTCCGAGAACGGGAACGTAAGCCCGCCACTAATCTCGGAGAAGTAGAAGCGAGAGAGAGAGAGAGAGAGAGAGAGAGAGAGAGAGAGAGAGAGAGAGAGAGAGAGAGAGAGAGAGAGAGAGAGACAGAAAGACAGAGAGAGGGGGGGCAGAAATAGAGGGAGCATGGATGGGTGGATGGCTAGATATATCATTGCAGAGGGGGAGAGAGAGGGTCAGAGAGACAGAGAGGGGGCATGGATGGATGGATGGACAGATACATAATTGTTAATGTAGCCCTCGGCTATTTTATAAACGAGTACATATATTTGATCTCCTCATACATTCTTTTCGACTGGAACACTCTCCTCCACATACTTGCTCACTTCTCTTCTGAAACCACTCATTGTTCTCATTCTTTTTACCCTTTTCGGCACTTCATTATACATTTGAACTCCTCTATATACTATCGATTTTTCATCTTACACTTACACTTCATGCTTATTTCTAGTATTATATTGGTGTCTACCGTTCACTCTCCTTACTTCCGTACTTAGATAATTAGTAGCATCATTGTTTACCATTTTGTGAATCGTTATGCGAACATGATGATACATTCTTTGGTACACGCTCATGCACCACAATGCATCTAACATATCCCGGATCGGAGTATATCGGTTACAGCTGAGCACAGCCCTCATTGACCGGTTTTGCATTTTTTGCACAATTGCATACTATAACCGTTAAAGTTCAGCACTATGCGACTGCAGTCATCAAAGTGTGAAGCTCTGATTGTTTTATATATGGTCACTCTAGTGTACACCGGTCATATACAGGGTGATCCAGAATAGCTATGACAGCGGAAAATCTCTAGTTCAGCAGGTTACACGGAATATTTCTAGTTAGCCGTTTTGTTTATTTCGACCTCGTCATTAAATGGGAAGCATTCGAAAATATGCATTCGAATCCTGAAAAGAACGCTCGAACCCGTCTTGATAGACGACCGAAAAGAGAGGAAGAGTAGGCGAAGGGTCACGTAGCCGTAGCTGACGTCTGGAAGATTCTGCGAAAACGCAGCGATTGACAGATGCCGGCGCGCGTGATATGACGTTTTGCGAATAATTCGCTCCAGATAACTGTCAACCAATTCGGTTCGAGACTCGTGACAAGCCGCAAGGGTTTGACGTTTCACGCATCGTCTGCTATCGTTCGGCGTATTGCGTGCAAGTGTGAAGCACGCCGTAATTCATGAGATTTGCGAATTTTACTGTGATTATGCATTGAGAGCGCCGGCTATTTTTGTTTTCTTAAAGGATAATACCACTCTAGGATTTTGGAAACATCGTTTCTTTTTTTACTTTAAAAATACGTTGGGGTCATAAAAATAATATGCAATTGGTCCTGTAGCTTTTTTTTAAATAATAGCTTTACATATCGATCTTACCGCAACGTCTCGGAGTGCGCGCTGAGGTCGATGGATAACTCACGCGGCGTGCTCTGATTCGGTGCTTTTACCTGTCGAAAAAATGGGTGGACCTGTTCAGACCTGTTCCTTACAGAGCAAAAGGCCCTTGGTGTTCCTCAGATATTCACCAGGGTGCGCAAACGCTATAATAAACGTGTATGTGTGAGTCAGTACAGCTGCCGAGCGACGCCGTGCAGATGCTTCGTTTTGCTTTTCCGGTTAATCTCTGTTTTCTATAAATATATATTACATATTTCATTGTGTTCAAGTGAATAACATAAACAATATGAGTAATAAAAGACCAATGTATAGTGAATGAAAATCCGAAGGGGGGAAATGCTCCAATTTGAAGAGACCGAAAATTTCAAATCGGCCTCCATTGAACCGTTACGAAATGGAGAAGCGAACGACCGAACTAAGTGAACCACGAGGGCTCGGCGGAAAAGATGGAAGTGGATGCCGTTATCGAAATATTCAAATGCTCAGAATCTTTGCACAATTTAAAATATGCAAATTTCGCGTGGGTGACGGAGATTCTAAAATATTCAAAGGCATCATAGATTCACACCCCTATGCAAATTTAATAATTGAGAAGGAAAAGTGCATCGTCTATGTGCAAAAACGAATGGATACTCGCCTTCGAAATTTGGAAAAACAAACAAAAGGCCTCGAAGGAGAGGCAAGCTAACTGACAAACTAATTGAGTTGTCTATTTATTATGGTTTAGCAATACGTCGTAATCCCGATTGTACAGAAAAAATGCGTAATGAAATCTACGCAACGCTAGACCATCAATGATCGACAGATGACCAACCAAAACACGAAAAATGCCCGCACGAAGAAAATTCGTGGTGCTCGTGGCGGAAGGCACAGGCCACTGGACACTTAGATTATACCCATAAGCCACCTCTATCGCGGGAAGTTTTCGAAGCGGTCTCTCCGATTTACAAAGAATTGAGCAGAGACGAGCTGCTTACTCATTGCATCGGCGGCTTCACGCAAAATAGCAACGAAAGCTTCAATGCGACTGTGTGGTCTATGGCACCGAAATCGATCTCCAGTCGCAAACACGTCCTTGATACCGCATTGCTGTAGGTATCTATAATGATGGCATATCTAGCATCATGATGCTCATGTAGAATTTAGATATGAAAATTGGGCCGAACTGCTTCAATTTCTGCGTGGAAGCGAACGAGCGCAAATTTTCCGAAAATCACCCACCGATGCTGCAAAACAGGCCCGGTTATCCCTCAAATCGTCGAGGAAGGAAGAGGAGAAGGAAAACATCAACATAGATGAACAAATGTATGGTGCAGGCATCGCAGATTAAAGGTAAACGAAACATTTAAGGATTTCAGTGCTCGTACAACTTTAAACGCTTTTTTCTCAAAACCACTTTTTTCAAACTGGGAGGACGGATTACGCGAGCACTTTTGCATGGATCGATTTAGAATGTTGATAGTAGCTTCGCAATTGCATTCTCTATAGGAGTACGTGGCCGTTTTTTTATTAAATGTAAACTTTTTTTTATTAACAATTTATTGCTTATGTTTTGGGCAAAAAATCGATTTATTTCTTTCAAAGTTCGCCATTTTTTCAAAATTTAATTTAAAAAATCTCTACGTAGTCCCGTAGCTAATAATATATAGATTATATTTTTTTTGGTACCTGTTCCAGGTCTCATACTTTATAAGAAAATCGTCCTCCCGTGAAGCTATTTGTAAAAAAAAAACACATTTTTCAAGATGCATTCTATCGTCGCCATTTTGCATGAAAATTATAATACATTTTTTAAATACTTTAATATGTATTAAATAAAGCCTCTTAAAATAAATCCTGTTCCTCATTTCATACTCCCAAAATAAATTGTCAAAGTTAGGCCTTGTTTTCTGCCGCTAGAGTGGTGATATCCCCCAAGAAATAAAAAAATTACAAAACCAGCAAATTCTGAATCATCCTCAAATTTTGATATACCGAGGGTTTTTTGTTGCGTTATGAAGAAAAAAATTGATATGTTAATTTTTATTACCAAACTCTCAATAATATGACGCCAACTTTTCGAGAATTGAATTTTTCTGGATTTCATTTCTCATTCGAACACTCCGTCTTGTATCATAGTCGGATTTATCTCGTAAAATCACTTTTTCTCAACGAATGTCAATGCAAAGTGTGTTCGCGCTAGAAACAGGAGAGAACATGAGGAGAAGCGCTGCATTTCCTCATTAGGGGAGGCGAATTCAGTCGGTTTCAGCAGATAGAAATCGATACGACGTTTTTTGAGCATTGAAACAAGATGAGAAGATCTTCTGCACCGCCTGAGATACAATTTTTCATCCGTCCCGATACGGATTGATTCCGAAAATCCCAAAGCGTTGCGTTCCAGCTCGAACTAACTTTGCATTCACATTTGTTCAGAAATATTTATCATAGAAGATAAATCTGTCTATCATACAAGACGGAGTGTTCGAATAAGAAATGGAATCCAGAAGAAAAAATCCAATTCTCGAAAAATTAGCTTCATGTTACTGACAGTTTTATCATAAAAATTGGCCTATTAATTTTGTTCAATGAGCAAAAAAAATCGCTCGGTATCTCGAAATTTAAGGATGATTGAGAATTTGCTGGTTTCGTTATTTTTTATTTCTGCATTTAAAAAAATAGGAGGCGCTCTCGATGCATAATTCGTAAATCTCATCAATTGCGGCGAGCTTCACACTTTGACACGCAATACGCCGAGCGATGGCAGACGATACGTGCAACGTCAAACCGTGCGGCTTGTCACGAGTCTCAAACCGAATTGGTTGACAGGTAGCGAATGGTTCGCAAAACGTCAGATTACGCGCGTCGGCATCTGTCAATCGCTGCGTTTTCGCAGAACCTTCCTGACGTCAGCTACGGGTACGTGGACCTTCGCCTACTCTTCCGCTCTTTTCGATCATCCATCATGGCGGATTCGACCGTTCTTTTCGGGAATCGAATGCCTATTTTCCAATGCTTCCCATTTAACGACGCGGTCGGAATAAACAAAACGGCTAAATAGAAAATCTTCGCTGTAACCCGCTGAACCCAAGATTTCCCGCTGTCATACCTATTTTGGATCACCCTATATAATCAGAGCGCCCGCAAACATATTGCATGAACAATCCTTAAGTTGGTCTCTAATGTCGTTTATGTAAATTATAAACAAGAGATGCGCTAGGACTGATCCTTGGGGGACACCTTGTTTGACTACGTCTTGTTCCGACAATATGTTTTTGTAGCTTATTTTCTGTTTCCTATTATTTAAATATGATCGCATCCAATTCAGTACTGTTCCGTCAATTCTATACCCGGTCAGTTTTCTTAATAATATGTCTTTTTTCGTCTCAAACGCTCTCTTAAAGTCTGTGTAAACTACTCCTATCATTTCACTCTTGTTCATGCACTCTCTCCATTGTATTAACGTTTTCCGTATTACCGTTTTACACGAAAGTCCTGTCCTAAATCCCGATTGTTCTTCTATTATTATATTTTTAATTTCCAAAAAGGATATTAAGGTAATCGGCCCAGTAGCAATCAGGGTCCTAATGATCGCCATGTTTACGCATTAAATAAGTATTTTAAGATAAAAATCAGTCCTTCGTGCAGATCACGTATTACATTTTGACACCCGTAAGTATACGTATTCAAGAATAAGCAAATTAAATATATTCCGCTACGACGTATAGCTGTCATTTCAGCCGAATCCTTTATTAGGGGGTTAACGTGAACCATGTCACATCTCGGGTGATTTGAGAATGCCTGTGGACTTGCATGAAGTAAGTTTTCCTTCAAGTGATTAACAAGGATCTTAGATTTGCGTTCAGCATAAACAATTATAGTTTTATGTTAATTTCAACGAGTTTTCATATATAACGATTACCGGTTCAGCAACATAAACACTCTGCCGATTAATCACCACGGCTGTCGATAATTGGGACAATGTTAGCAAAAAAAGAATCTTACGAATCGAATATTAGTTTATCGAAAATCAGAAAAGAAATACTGGGTCCGTAATTAGCATTGTCTAAAGGATCCGCGGACCAGTAATCGTCATACACATATTCGCGGTAGTGAAAAAATATATATATAAATAAAGTTGTCGATTACTGGGCCGTGACCGTGTCGATAACTGGGTACGTCTTGAACGCACGTGAACGCCACTCGATCAAAATAACATGAAAAATTAATTTATGAAAAAATAGTTGTTTATAATTACTACAAATAATAAAAATGATAAATTTGAAGTAATACGCTATGATTAGTTTTATTTTCGAAATTAATAAAGTTGTATGGAAAAGAAATTTAGGTTTCAAACTCTTTATCAAATGGTTGAATAAAAATCATAAAGTTTGTGACAGAGTGCGGAAAAATTATTCTACAGTTTTATATGCAGACATAATCGAGTCAGCAAGGTCCCACGAACCATTGCATAATTAGTTAAGGCCTTATATACCTTTGGATGGTCAGAAAACAAGGCTTTTTGGGATAAAAAAAATACTAATAAAGCAATCAAAACAAGGTTTAGAGGGTTCATTTCACAGATCTGTAGGTATCTCCAACGAGCGGACTCGTTGGAGTCGCACATGTGCACCAAGAAGAATTTTCTTTTCCCCGTAATCCACATGAGTTTTGCTACCGACGTACACACGATTATTATAAAATATTTCTTTTTGTACATTCAGCCCCATTTTTTTTAAAGTCGCCTTTTCGACTGAAACAACAGCCTTTGTTCGTTTCCGAAAACCGCAATTGTTAATCGATTGTAAAAATCGTGTGTACATCCCTATAAAATATATCTAAGAAGTGATAGTTGAAATTTGAAGTCAAGCGGTTAAAAATGCAGGACCTACGAGTCCGCCCGATTTTGAAAACATTTCTTCATGAAAAACGCGTTAAAAGTTTTAAAACCATTTTTCTACATGTCTAAAAAAAATGTCCACCTACAATAACTTTTGCATATTATTTTCGGCATATATATACATAATTTAAGTAAAAAAAAATCTAAGCTATATAAGGCCTCAAAGCAGTTTGAACGCATGTGACGATTAGTGGGACGTTCCCATGGCGATTGCCAGACCAACTATCATGGCGGCATGACGATGGCTCGTACAATAGTATCTTATAACCTTTACGAAATATTTTCTATGAAAACTGTACCACGTACGGGAATTTCACAGTGACCTTCTTCTTCGTAATAAAAAAACTGATTAAGAACAACGTAAAATAACTTTTACTTACTGTCCTAGTTGAGCTATATAAATTTGCAAAGTCAAGCGATCTGCTTAAGGTGACGATTACTGGGCCATCTACCTTAATTGCTCTTTCAATCAAATAGCAAAAATGCTATTTGCCCGACTTTCGATCACAAATGCTCGACAGAGGCGAAGCCGAAGCACAATAATTGTCCGCCCGGTCCTGCCTCGTGGTGCAAGTGCAGGCGCGCAGAGGCAGACAACAAATTACATGAACTTAAACACGAACAACCACTTGCGACTGAGGTTCAGAAAATCCTTCATCCGATATATTCACATCTGTCCTCAGACGATCTGTTGCAACGCTGTTTGGGTGGACATACCCAAAATGATAACGAAAGTTTCAACGCTGTCCTCTGGCGCTTGGCTCCATAACCCATGTTTTGCTTGAAAAAATTATCGAACTGACAGCTTATATTGCGGCATGTGTATTCAACGAAGGTACCATCCCCCTTCTGCGTATGATGGAAGTGATGACTATCGCAATTGGGCCCCAAGCAAACATAATGGCCCACAAAAGGGATATGGTGCGCGTGAAAAAAGCTGACGTTACTCATTCCGCAGCATCAAAAGAGGCAAGATTGACCCGAAGACTGGAACGGACGGCTCAAGAAGAACTTTTCGAAGAAGAGGAAAGAATCAGTTATCAGTAGATTAAGTGTAAGTATGAAACTTTTCATTTTATTCGTACGTAAACTTCGGTTTAACTTTAAATGCGTTTTTCTCAAAACCATATTTTTTCAGTTTGCGGAAGTGCTCGTACACACCTTAGATGAGCAATCTTTATGAAATTTGGCAGGAACGTGTACAGCAAACGTCTGCATTAGTTAAACTAGAAATATCCAGAAATATCTAATGGTTTTTATTTAATGAAAAAACACTGCGAAATTTTTTGGGAAAAAATAAACATCCTTCCGCGTGCTCACTATTTTTGTATTTTTCAATTTTTCTTCTTGAGTCTAGTTCAACTTATGAACAATATTGTACAAAGTAAAAATATGTTTGATTTTTTTGCTTCACATTACCTTTCCGGAGTTAGGACTTCCGCAAGCGAAGAATGTCATCGCCCGCGTACCGACATAAATGGCTCCTCCCACTCCCACCACAAAGTGTTGTCAAACTTAAAAAAATATTTTGATGGTCAATAAAGACCGCTTAGTCAACATACCAAATATTAACATTCTATATTTAATACTTTTCGCATAAAAAAATTGTGAAAAATCGAACATTTTTTGGCCCAACAAGGCAGAAACTTCCCTTAAGGTCTTAGGCGAAGGTCAGTAACGGGTATAAAATCATGGGCGAATTCAACAATTGCGTAAACAGCAATTCATATTTTCAGAGAGGTATAGAAAGTACCGTATCTACCGACCATATCTGTGATCGAGAATAAATGCAAAAATAATTATTTAAATAATTATTTTTGCGTAATTTTTGCACCGTTGTTTTTCGCAGAGCGTAAGCAACAATGTATATTTGCTGAGAGGTACAGAAAGAGAGGTACAAAAATAAGGGGTTAAACAATTATTTGATGTTTTTTGCAGCGTTGTTTTTGCAGCGTGTAAGCAGCAATCATATCTGCTGAGGGGTACAGAAAGTACCGCTCATTTGTTAATGTGTAAATTGTTAAAAATAATTAATTTTTCACAATTACTTGCTGCGAAATTGAGATTCTCGATGATTTCGAATTTCGTGCGAAATCGGCGTTGACGAAGAAAACAAAATTCTTTGTCCACACCGACCGTGGGTCAGCGTGTGGGTGTACACGTGTATATACCCACACGAAGTGTGTACTCGCTGCGAAGGGACAGCATGCGGGAAGAAAACAATCTTCAACCGCGTGCGCCCGACGTAACAAACGCACACAGACACATGCGCACACACACATTGCGTCGAAGCATACATTGTTATGCCTCGACGCAAGGAGGCCCGGGCCCCGTCACAACGTGCGTTCGGAACGAACACGCGTTCGGGATGAACGCGCGCTATGACATCTAGCGGTAGGGAGCAGTAGCTCGTGCCAGCGCTGCCTTACCGACTCGAGCTGGGGCTGCGTCGAACGTTTGCTTGGGTATCTTGCCCTCTTAAGCTGTTAGAAGATATATCAATTTTTTGCGATGTATAAAATGGCCGACTACTAATATTTTCTTTGGTTATATTTTTTTGGGGGGCTTCACGGCGTCACATTTAGCATCCATAATTTTTTACCTAGAACAATAAACAAAAATTCTCAATCTACTTTAGAATACCTAGAGAAGTACGTACGGAATTTAAAAAATATTGTTTTATTCAAAAGTTGTAGGTATCTGAACATGAAAAATGAATTTTCAGTGAAAAATTTCGTTATAACTGCGCATAAACTGCTCATAAAATAAAAAGTTTCCGATTAATCAGCAATTCCGTACGCACTTCTCTGCGAAATGCAATTAGGAACATAACTTTTAAATTTGAAGTAAATCGAGTGAAAATTAATTAAGTTATTTATAACGCCAATTGAAACAAAGCTGTTTCAAGAAGTTTTGAGAAGTCGGCCCTTCTGTGAATCGAAAAAAAAACCTACCAGCTTGATGTTCATACTAAATAGATATATAACTAATTTTATGAGTGAATCACTTTTTCATACGAAAAAAAATTGTTAAACTGGCACATGATTTTTTACCCGTTGCTGTGGCCTAAGGCCCTAAGTATACGAGATTCCGTTAGTGGGATTTGTGTATCCCGAGGACGGTCATTTTTCGTTTGTTTTTTTATTTTCGATTTGAACATTTGTACGATGTGCATAGACATTCATTCACATTTGCGGAATGTGATAATCGTGTGAGCGATGTTTGGTATAGGAATGACGATTTCTCTGGAGATTTTTTAAATACGTCTGTAATGATAACAAAACTGATCGAATCGTCGTTATGTAAATTAACAATTTCGTCGTTTTAGGGTAAGCTGAAAACACGATAAAAAACGTTTGAAAAAGTGAGAGGAATGAAAATATTTTAAATGATATATTAAGGGGAGATATACACCTAGGACCCGGAAAAAGGGTCATTTTTGTGAATTTTTTCAAGGAAAACTATTTAAAATTTCGGATTGGGGTTTTAATTATCTAAAAGTATATACATTCAAAAATATGTCTAATTTTCTTCGTTTAAAAATGTCAAAAATATACAAGGATATTGTATGTTCCTTAGAGCGTCGTAAAAAAATCTGCGTATACGGTACCCACTGGCGTTTCTTCAAAAATTATCTGAAAAAAACCAAAAAGATTATTAAATTACATACTATAACCTAGTACTTGTCATAGCCGATTTTGAAAATATCGATTTATGACAAAATGGCGGACGTTTGAACATAAATAGTGATTTTTAGGCCAACAATTAGTTATTATTTTGCCTATAAAACAAAAACTAAGTAACGGAAAAAAATCCTATGACAAGAACTAGATAATAGTGTATAGAATAATCATAAAAAACCTCACGGCAATCGGTTTATTGGTTTTCGAGAAACTTTGGGTACCGATTTGAAAAATGTCGTTTTGAGAAAAACACGTTTGAAAATTTGGAAATGAATAATTCATGAAATTTGTCAACTTAGATAGAATCATCGATACCAGGCCCACAGTGTAGGTCTTCTACAGTCGACGGAATGTTCATAGCTTCTAAATCCTCGACCTCGAACATATAGGTGTATAACTCCCCTTAAATGATTTCAAGATTATATATGGTGCGTGGGTGGGCGAGTGAGTGAGTGAGTGAGTGAGTGAGTGTGAGTGAGTGAGTGAGAGAAAGAGAGAGAGAGAGAGATCATGATTTATATTACTTTCTATCGCAGTCGTATCATCTGAGCTTACATATATGATCATATCATCCGCGAACATTTTGCACGAACAGTACGTAAGCTGATTTTCTATATCATTTATATAGATTATAAATAAGAGTGGCCCCAAGACTAATCCCTGGGGGACACCTCGTTGTACTAGTTCTTCTGTCGAGAATGTTTGTTTGTAGTTTATTTTCTGTTTTCTATTATTTAGATATGATTGTATCCATTTAAGCACTGTTCCTCCAATTCCACATCCACGCAGTTTTCTTATCAACATGTTTCGATTTATCGTCTAGAACGCTCGCTTAAAGTCTATGTACACCACTCCTATCATCTTAATCTCATTCATACACCCTCTCCATTCTATTAATATTTTCTGTATTGCTGTTTCACATGATAGTCCTGCCCGAAATCCCGATTGTTCGTCTATTATTACGTTGTTTTTATCCAAATAGTATATGAGTTGTTCTTTGACCACTTTCTCTGATTTTTTCATAAATCGGTAGTATATTGATAGGTCTGTATTCTTCCGCTTTTTCACTACCCACTACTTTTTGTATTGGTATTACAGTAGAGGTTTTCCAGTTTTCTGGAAATACCCCCTCTTCTAGTGATTTGTTTATTAGAGTCACCAATTGCTCCTTTGTCATTTTCCGCGTCAGCTTCATAATTTCCGTCGTTATTCTCTCCTCCGTTCTTTTTTTGTTTTCAAGGTTCACAACAATGTCCTCAATTTCTTCATGTTCTACTTTTCTGAATTGTCCCATTTTTATTTCGTTATTATTTGTTATGTTCCATGTGTCACCTTCTACTTCTGCAATTTCCTTTACAATATCGTCAATATTTACAATTTAATCCTTATTCTTTAAGCAGACCTGAGCATTTAGTAATAATACACATACACTTTTTTAATTTTTAGTCTTTATTTCCTTTCGTTGCTATTCGCTCTTACATTGGGTATTCCTTCTTGCTCTTTCTCTCATTTTTTTGTACGTTTCGCAGTTTATGTCATATGCGTCGTGATCCGTGGCTATGTCATTAAAATTATACTTTTCCCTCATCCTTAAACAGTTTATACACATTTTATATGTTTCCTTACATTCTCTATCGTCATGATCGCCGGCACATTTTCGATAACTTTATTTGTTCCGACAATCTTTGGCCATGTGATTAAATCCGCAGCACTTATAGCATCTCATGACGCTTACATGGTCATAAACCCTACAATTTTCCCAGCCTATTTTCATTTTTCCTTCTTCAACTAATTTTTTGTGTGTACACGGATCCACTTCCATGATAATCGCACCCCCTTTTCCTTCTACGTGCATTTGCTTTACAATTTTTATTTTGAAGCCTGTTTCATCTGTTTCCAGCTTATTTTGTGTGGTGATCTTTTTTAGCATTTCTTCTTCATTTATATCCTGCGGCTTTTCTCCGATTCCTAGAATTTTTATTTTTGGTAATTTTTGTTTCGGCGCATGGAATTTATATTTATCCTCTAATTTTTTTTTCAATTCACTACTCAATGTTTCTCTGTCTTCTTTTCTTTGACAATCTAGTATGATTTTTCCTCCCGGCGCTTTTGCTATCTTCTCTATATCTATACCCAGTTCCATAATATCTATTCAATTTTTTATTTCTCCTTCCGTTTCCTTGCTAGTCTGGCTTGTTGCCGGTTCAACTACCACCTTTTCGGCCCTACTTTTCCCTGCTTTTTGCGCATGTGTCTCTTTTTCCGGCTCCTGTATCTTTTCCTGTCGTAGTTTTCCTATTTTTTGATCAATTTTATCACTTTCTTTCTTTGATTTATCTAATTGTATTTGTATTTCCTGTTTAAATGTTCTTCTTATATCTACCTCTATTTCTATTTTCGCCTTAGCGAGTTCTTCTTTAAAGGTCATTAACGCTTTTCCTACTTTCTCTCTAACCACCTCGTCGATTTTCTTTTTAAATTCGATCCCTTTATCCGTACTTGTTTTGATATTTTTCAAGTTTTGTAAAATTACGTCTATTTTCTGTTCCATGGCCATTTCTTCTTCTCCGTTGTCGTTTTATATTTCGTCGTCCCTTCTTCGTTTTGCGCCTCTTTCTTCCGTCTTGTCTGCTGTATTCGTTCGTTGATCCTCGTTGTATATCTTTATTTGTCCATCACATTTCACCATTTCATTTTTGCTGTTAACTGTTTTATGTAGTGACGCACATGATGGGTGAAAGTATTTTACACATTTTTGGCATTCGTGGCACACAGTTTTAATCAGCTTACCGCACGGGCACTTTTTTTGTCTTGTACTTGACATTTTAACTCTTCCTGCCGCACATATTTACTTTACATGCTCGATATACAGAGTAGCCTCGATTCTCCCGCTGGTTGTCACACCACTACACCGCTGTCCCGGCGTAAGTGAAAAAGACGTGCGAAGATGTCCCCGCTGGACGTCACACCACCACACCGCTGCCCCGGCTTAGGTGATGAGAGACGCGCGAAGTGTTCCCGCAGCTGGCGAGGCCCTGGGCTATCTTCACTCTATAGTTTTCTGATAGATCTATAGTCCAGTATTAATAGCGTGAGATATAGCCGCGCTGGTCGGTGATCCCGTCTCACCCGTGTACTCTTGTTGCTGTGGAGAATTACTCACACAGCGATTTTTGTTGTTCTTGACACTTGGTGGAGTTCGTGTTGGTTTTCAACACATAATCACCCGGTATAGACTATGCGCCGCTAATCTGCGCAATCGAGGCGACGCCTCTTGTGACCACGCTAATCCAGATATTTTCGGATTTTCTACTGTCTGAAAAATTGTTATAATAACGTCCGGATATTTGTCCCAAGGTTGTTAATCCGGCCACTAATGCACTTCCACTTTCGCTTTCCACTGATATGACTTCGTGATTTGTTGACAACTTGTTTCCCGCGTACTGTGTAGAAGACTTGGAGCCCCTTCGCAACACGTCTAATCTCTGCGAGAGATAGAGAGAGAGAGAGAGAGAGAGAGAGAGAGAGAGAGAGAGAGAGAGAGAGAGAGAGAGAGAGAGAGAGAGAGAGAGAGAGAGAGTGAGAGGGCGAAAAAGGCCACACAGAGCCTACCTTGCCGATTGGGTGAAGAAGGCAAAAAGAAATGAATCCGGAGCGACGGGCAAAGAAACGGAGACAAATCGTGTCGAGAGTGGCGGCGAAAGTCTCTACGGTTGGGGTACAAGAAAAGAAAATTGTTTGGCCGCGCATGGCGCGGTATCGTGTATATATATCCGCATTCATATAGGAAGGAGGAAGAGGAGCACCCAACCAAGAGTTATTGGCTGTGTTTCTTCGTAACGCCATCCAATATCAAAGTTAATATTGCTCCCTCTTCGCCCCCTTCCAGAACTCCTGAAGTGTGGTCTGTGTGATTTGGCTGGCTAAGGGTCATTCTACACCCGTAGCCTTTTTCGTCGGATTCTGAGGTCTGCGAATGTCTCCCCTACTAATTTCATCATTGAATTTTTCTTCTTTAGTCGCCCTCTTCTAGATTATAACTCTCTTTTCCTATTGTGTCACTGATAATCACGGCTAGGAATTTCTTGCATTGAACCCTGCCGAGATGTGAGACGAAGTCGCGGGATCCGATGTATCATAGTCTCTCTCCCTCCCTCCCTCCCTCTCTCTCTCTCTCTCTCTCTCTCTCTCCCTCTCTCTCTCTCTCTCTCTCCCCCTCCCTCCCTCCCTCCATCCCTTTTACTCCGCGCATGCGCTGACGATTCTAGGCCTCCTTGCTGTCTGTCGTCACTCGCGAACTAAGTGACTCAGTTTTATTCAATAACTATAGCGACCACGAAAATCCGAGCGTCCGATTGGCTGGTCATATGACGGGTAACTCGGATTATTGACCGTCCGACGTGAAGTTGTCTACTGTTATAGGGCGAATCTCGGAACGTCTCATAGGCCGGTCACATAACGCGTAACCTGGCTATTGACCGTCTCTCCAGAAGTTACTCACTTTATCAACGTGATTTCGCTCACCGAGTGGCGAATTTGGAGCATCGTATTTCCCGACCTCACCGCTAACATCAAAATGTCCGGCAAACCCATCTCCTGGTGGCTACCGACCTGGGTGGCCGGCTGGATCCGAGGGCTATGCCTCGTCTCCTGGCTCTTCACGAAAAAGAGATAGAGGCGATGACGACTTCAAGGTCAATCCACCTCCCAAAAAAGTCAAACTCATACTTTGGACAACGTTATGGATGGTCTGGCAGCCATAAATCAGATTCTTGCCAGCTACAAGACGATTCTCGACGACATCCCCGGCATTCGCTCCGCCATCACTGATGTTAACGCCCAACTCGTCGCTCAGAGGGCTACCCCCTATAGCCTCATCAAAGTGACAGACTCTTTGACCGCGCCGACTGAAACCTTGTCCAGGAGAATCGAGACTTCAATGACGCACTACACCAGCTGGAAAACCGCATAGACATGCTTGCTCCATTTGCGGCGTCCACTGTCGCCAGCCCCACTGTCGCCCAAGAGCTTTCCAGACTCGCAGCAGCTACTAACTCGATTTCAGCATACGTGCAATGGGCTCTCTCGAACCAAGGAAATCTTAATGAGCTGTCCGTGTCTGGCTTTTACTTTGGCGCCATCGAGGAGTCCATTCTCGTGAAGCTGGGACGCTCACTAGGTTATTAGCCTTGCATGAGCAGACAGATGCCAAGATCACAGCTTTTACCCAGCGTCAGGAGCAAATCAATGATCAAGTTAATACGTTACTTAAGAAGATACTGGCTATCAATGCGGTTGTTTCTGACTGAGCCCGACAATGCAAATCGAGCTCTGAGGGCGGATGCTATTGAGTTGCGTCGCAATAGCTCGTCTTTAGCTACGGCTCCACCACTGGTCGTCAGTGGTGAGGTTGTTGTGGCTGGAATGCCATCCCGAGATGAGACAAATCCACAGGATACTATAAAAAAAATTTGATGTGTTGGGGGTTGCGGAACTGTCTCCCCACATTCTTGCGGTAGGCAAGCTTCCTGTTGGATCGATCGGTGCTGTTGGTGATCCCATCGCAAATCAATGAGTGTCTTATATCATTACTTTGACTTCAAATTCTGTCAGGAATATTCTGTTTAAGCAAAAAAAAGAAAAGCGTGATTTGAAACGGTCGGAACTGTTAGAAAGCTGCTCGGGAGCTACGAAGGCTTTTAATATCCTTGTCGAGCGAGGAGGCAGAATAAACATCAAGAAAGAAAACAAATTGAAATTATTTTTTGGTGCATTGCAACAATACAAACTTCAACACCATCGATTTATTTTCCAGCCCAGTCTTTCTGTTTTATTGTCATAGTGTTTCGAATTTCTCCCGGCCGACTTTTGCAGCCTGAAACTGCTGAAAATTGTCGATTGAAAAACAACATTTTTCATTGCGTTCCACCGATGCAAACTCCAACAGCGTTCTCTGACGGGGTTGATGTTTGCATCGATGGAATGCAATGAGAATGCTTTTTTCTTCCTTTTTTCTTCACTTAAACGTTGGAATGCAACGTTTAAGCAGTATTCTATGTAAAAATAAAAGAAGAAAAACGCGTACGCAATAAGGATTCCGAGGAGAAAGAAAAGGAAAATCGTCATTACAAACGTGTTAAGCAAGCCGAGGAGAAGAGATTTTCGAAGCAGAAAAGACGTTAGCAGTGGGCGCAGTAAGTATATTACCTTTTTTCAGGTTGAGTATCAACGCTCTCAAATGACAGCGAGCTATGATTGTATAACGAATTAGAGCGATATGTAAATACTTGAATTATTGAGTTGTGTTTATACCGCACTAGTATAATAACACTGGCATGCTGCTGCAAAACGAAATCATTGTTTGATTTGGTTACGCAACGTAACCTGATCCTTGTGGATAAGCAGACGGAGGCAGTTTATATGACTCAGAGGGAGAACGATTCTCCGAAGCTTCTCGAAAGTCGCTCAGGTCTATCGTAGAGGTACGAAAGAGTCCTACTGAGACTCAGAATAATCCGCAGGCATGGACTCTCAGGATGATCCATCGCCAGTCACTGGTTCTCAATCAAGGTCTCACACTGAGCGCTCTCTAGCAACGGGTTTACAAGAACCTCCATCTGCAGGCACACTCACTATTCAACAGAAAATTCCTGTAACTTCGCCGGAAGTCAACGAATTGGACGAAAAAATTAACGAGTCGATTATTAACGAAAAATCACCGTCTCGTAGTTTCGGAGAGAAATAAAAACACGGGCGTGACGTAGCTCTAGTTCTACACGGATGTCGCGCACACGGACCGGTACGTGTGTGTGTCATGTGAGTGTGAATGTAGCCTGTGAGTTATTTCTCGACGAAACGCGACTAGCTCCGAGACTCGGAAGCGAACTCGGGACCGGCTGTATTGGTATAGGTTTTCCGCAGTTTCCCTATACCCACGGCAGAAATGTCATGGTGAATGCGATAAAGAGGGGGAAGTCGGCTGTGGCCGCAAGGTAGGGATGTAAACTGGAATAGCGGATATACACTGGAATAGGGGATATAAACTGGAATGTGGGGTCTGTATCAAGAGGGAATCCTGTACAGCTGAAAGTTGAAAATAAAAGACTCGTGAACGAAAAAATACCTGCTCCAAATATCCGTAAGGATTTGGCGATAAGCTGGAAATACATTCTTGTAAACGGATTATCAGCGGATTTGAAGAAAAAAAAAACGTTTAGTCGCTTAGGTGAGACAGGGTGAGACCGGGATACTTCGGTGTGTAGCGCCACCGCCATCCCGACGCCGGCCCACCAATGTCGACGAGACCGAGGGTCGTCAACTGGAAGTGGTGCGGGTTTCCCGTAGTCACGAGGATCTGAAGAATGGTACCGCGGAGGCTAGTGGCCACCGGCCCGGGAGGAGGTCGGGACTAACCGACTGTTGTTCGATTCGCGGGGGCAGTGGTGAGGCCGTATGCGGAGCAGGGTTACTTTGGGTTCCCGGCGGGTGAGCTACATTGTTATTAGTTCGGGTAGTGGCCTGCAGAGTCGTTAGAGTGTTGGAAAGTCCCTCGGCTTCACCAGTAGTCCCAGTTGGATTCGCTTCTGGGTGTAAACGGGTAGCCTTGCATATGCTTGTCGCGATAATCGGGCGTGTCCCGATCCCCGACCCAATGGTGTTCATGTTGTTTAGGGCCTTCGGCCAGGTATAGCACGGAAAAGATCAGGAGCATCATCTGTACCGCTATGGAGATACCCAAGCTCAACGCTGAGGTTACGGGGGAAAGACCATTTACAAGTTTGAAAAAAAAATCGATTTTTTTCTTTCCATAAATTGATAGTTCAATGTCTTAAGAATATTGCGTCCAATTTTTAAAGCGAAATTCCAACAATTGCCTGAGTTTTCGCGGAACAACTCCAGGAGCGTTCATGCTGAGTAGACGCATCTGAGTAGACGATCATTTATATTTCGTAGTCGTACGCGGTGGGGCTCAACGTTGTCGATACGGAGCGTCGCAGGACTTTAAAATTCTCCTTGAGCCAGTTGTGAACTTACAAGGAAACGTCGCGAAGTCGATGTCTCCGATTTCGACGAAATTTGGAATGCTCCCAGAATGGGTAAAAATAGGCGACACGTATTTTTTTATATCGGCGAAACCCGATTTTTAAGGGTTGAAACGCACCGTCGAAAATTGGGGTGTTTTTCGTCGATAACGTTTTAACGGTACGAGATATGAAAAAACTTCAAATTGCAACAATGTTGATTTTTTCGTGTACTATACATTCGAGATCAGAACGATGCAGATAGCAACAAATTTGCATACATGTAGAGAATGGAAAAGTACGGATACGTATTTTTTCTTTTTCCGATATCTCACAATTAAGGGGTTGAAACTGCCCGTCGATTTTTTAGCCAAGAACATCGTATAATCAGTTAGCCTTTTGGCATTTCGGTCTATATTCACATCAATATATGTTCGTGTTTTAACGCAATTGCATATTTGTAACATTCCAGCCTCCCCCCCCCCCCCCAAACGGTCCCCTCTTGAAAGGCAAATGTTCAAAGTTCTTACCGTACGGCATGGACGAAAATTTGTAGAAATAAAAATGGGTTACGAAGAAAGTACAATCAGTCAAAATAGTCGATACACATCCTCTCGTTTTGGCGGAACGACACTCTTAAGGGGGCAACACACCCTTCGAAAACTTTGTTCTTTCTATAACTCGTGAACGGGCCGAAATAAAAATTAAGTTCGAAGGGAAACAATGTTGTATCCTTTGACTACTAGACGTCCATAATGATGATGATGAGTACAGAAACAAATAGCGTGTTGTTTATTGCAATAATTCGTGAATTACCTGTGAAAAATCACTCTTCAGTTTTTCACTAACATGGACATAGGCAAGGCTCGCAATCACGGACTGACTTCGTGCTTTGGGAAGCAACTAGATTACAATTGTATATTTACGAAGAAATTCCACTCCGCTCACCATATCAAAGGCATTATCTGCAGAGATTACAGCGTTTTTGGGTTGCTACTGCAACTCATGGACAGAATGATGCAAACATTTTTATCAGCTTGTAACGCAGCATAATTTAATCTTTATCCGAAAAAAAACCGCTACGCTACATTGTAGCGACACTAGTCACGAATAAGCTGATTTTTTTTCAGTTGTGACATGACCGGCTGGGACAACGACCGCGCATATCGCGCGGAGGGCCTCCGCGGCAATGTGCATAACGGCGCCATTTTTTAATATTTTGAACGGAAATTTGTTAACGTTCTTGAAGCCCTTTCAGACGTTGTGTAAAAAAATAAAAATACTGCGACCCATACTTACGCGTTAATCATTTTTTTTTAAATATACCCATTTTCGATCAGCCAAAGTGGCCAGACGCCTCAACTCGCCCCAAATATAAGGAATAGGGGTTGAAAACTTAAAAATCGATGCATCACAATAATTAATAGTCCAATCAAAAAATGTTTCAGACAAAAGTTGTTTCGAATAACAAAATACGTATAAAGTTATCTGGTATCCAATCCTCTATCTTTAAAAATAGCGGCACAAAAACGCGAGAGCACCACTAACCCAGGCACAGACGCAGCGATATGTCTACTCCGCTCGCAGACGCATCAAGCCCGAATTTTCTAATCGTTTATGTGCCGCTATTTATAAAAATACGAGGTTGGACGTTCGATAACTTTATACGTATTTTATTATTGTAAACAACTTTTGTTAGAAACATTTTTTGATCAGGCTATTAATTATTGAGATACGGCGATTCTTTAGTTTTCAACCCCTATTTCTTAGGGTTCGGACGAGTTGAGGGGCAACATTTAATTGGGGTTACTTTCAGTATGCAAACTCCTGGCTCCAGTCAAAAATTCTAATTCTACGCTAAAAGTTTCGTCTCTTTTACTGGACTATTAGTTCACATAGGTAGGACGTGGCGAATGGTACTAATGATTTCAAAGGATTTTTGCTGGACTCTGCACGCAACGCAGATTCACGCCGCATGCTTGGTCTCAAGCATAGAAGCGCACCAGGTCGTCTAACAAGGAACATCCCTCAGGTGACACCTTTCGATTTTGTTGAAATTTGGATATGTTATAAAGCACCGAAAAGTAAGCGATACGTATTTTTTTTATCGGTGGAAAAACGGTTTTAAGGGGTGAAATCAGCCCCCGAAAAAAGGCATCTCTAGGGGTAATATAGCAGTTTCACACACAAGGAGTCCACCGATTTTTATGATACAAAAACGAAAATTCTTCTAATCCGAAGCAATGAAAAACCGACTATGGTGACATTGCAAAAAAAATTAAGGGGTGAACCACCCCTATATTAAGAGGTGGTTCCACCCCTTAAACCCGTTTTTTCCGCCGATAAAAAAAAATACGTATCGCTTACTTTTTGGTTCTTTATACCATATCTAAATTTCATCAAAATCGAAGGGTGTCACCTGAGGCATGTTCCTTTTAAGACTAGGTGTGTGTATTTATCGATCGATACACACACATACAGTCAATGTTTTCATTACACCGACCCGCGTGCGAAAAGGTCACCTCTTTCTTTCTGCATGTGACCGGCGCGGTGTAACGAACACACACACGCGCATCAACCGTCGCCTATCGGGCCTCGATTCTTCGGCGTAGCGCCTGGCATCGAGGCCCTATAGAAAACGTGCGCTGCGCCATCGGGCGGTAGTAAGCGGCGGCTGGTAGCTTAAAACTGCGAGCTCTGAACCAAGGAGACTAGAGAGAAGGAGTCGACACTCCCGCCTCAAACAGTTCTTTCAATCGCTCGCAGGGATGTAATGCTCAGTTTCGCCGCAGGCGTCGCTAGTGTTCCCCAGAGCCCATAATATATAGTAATAGAAAACTGCATAAAGTGAAACTGACCGTGTTATGGCGGCAAAATTGTTTGCGCCTTTCAAACACAAATATATCTGTCGTGTACACCAGCACAGCAGCATCGACCTATGTGTATGATAGCGGAGATGACTCCTCGCGAGTCAATGAGCTAAAGGGAAACAGTAAACACTCTAGGTAGAAATTATAAAACAAATTTCAACTATTGATGGCAGTAAATTAAAAAATATATTCTTCCATGGTATTTTTGTTCGAGTTCTTTTGAGATTGGACGAGTTCTTTGATTGGTTAAAACTGCTTCAATTCGCTCATACAACCAGATACCTGTACGAATGCAAAAGAAAAAAATTAAAATTACCGAGGCTCGAACTCAGGACCTTCAATACAGTAATCTAGCGTAATCTAGCAATAAATATAATCTTTTCATATTTAAGTGATTGCCGCGCTTGGGGTTCAATTAGGCTTGACGGCTTGTTCGGTTGGTTCATCGCTTAATTCAATTCATATTTAGCTTCATTTTTAAACGCAACTAGCAAATAACAAGTTTCATGGGTATACATATAATAAGCACGTGTTGAAAAGACAACCCCAGCAGTGAAAGATCTCATAACAAACACACCATCAGCGAAAACCGGTGCCATTGCACTACACCGCCTGTGACAGAAAAGTAAAAAATACGAAGCGAAAAATAAAATGCTAATATTTTTCTGGGGATTTCAGCTTTGATATTCGAGAAATTCAAGGGACACAATAAACCGTTGGATATACTTTCGATTTTAAGCCGGCGGTTGATCGGAGCCGTCGATAGAGAAGGGAGTCGTGCCAAAAGGAACATCGCCAATTCGAATAACAATACGTAATTCATATACGATCTCTTGTGTATCCCCCTATCAGTCGTTTATTTCTCATTGATATTTTATTTGCAAAATAATTCTAAGTATCGTATTATCTTATTATTATTATCATCCATACTGAATATTCTCTCGTACTAAACTTTGCCAGCTACAAATATAAATTATAAAATTTGTACATGAATTCTACAATAATAAATTATAATATTTATGTAATTCCGACAAAAAATATATTTATTACTGTCTACTAACATATATATATTAATACAATACTGACATAATATAATATTGGTCGCAACTCGGGGCTTTATCGAATCACTGTTGATAATGGACCGGACCAACCGTGGTACGATATTGGCTAGAATTTGGGCCAACGTTGGCACAAGTCGGGTCAGTTTTAAGGATGCATGTAAGGTCAAATCCGCAGTACATCTATTTCGTTTTTAAGGTTAATTTTTATGTCGAAATGTCAATGCCGATTCACTTCTGTTTGCATTTTATCATTTCTAATGAAAAAATTATGTCATTTTGTATAATAATTTAAGATTTTTAATAAAATTAATATGCAATTTGATATTTGTAACCGAGTAAAAGTTCAGCCAATCAATTTTATTTCTGTGCCGAGAAAATGTGGCAACAAGGCTACAGTCAGCCATGACAGTCAGCTACAGCTGATCATTCCGAGACCGGCAGTCGAAGTCGTCGATGTATTTTGTGATTTGTGACTGTGTTTAATTAAATAAATAAAAAGTGTTGTGAATTGCGATTAAAATATTCAAATTAATGAAAGAATAACAAGTTCACAATCGCGGCCGATAATAGTCGGTAAAAAGTGTTTGCAACGGATAAATGTGACGAAACTGCCGAACATACTTTATTTCGTGACAAAAAAAGAAAATTCGTATCCCAAAAACGTAAAAGACGCCGGGATAGCATTTTAAAGAGATTTTTATAGATAAAAGGAAGCGGGATAATAGTGTAAGTTCTTTCCTTGATCTATAGCAATTTGTTTGCAAGATGTTATTTATGTGCTTTATTGTTTAAGAATGTATGATATTGGCATTGGACCATACAAACTCAACGATTGTTTATCTACAATGAATGTCCCCACAATAAACCCGCATCTGCTGAAAGTGTACGAGGATGAAGTTGCCGGTGTAATTGAGGAGTGTGCCAACGAAAGCTTCGAGAACGCTGTGAGGTTCAAAAAGGAAATGACCGTAGCAGCCGGTCAAACAGGAGAGCTAATGAAAATATATTGAAAATCAGTAGTAAACATTAAGACTAACATATTTATTGCATTTTCATAGGATGGAACAATTTTATAGTTCAAGGAGAACTATGGACAAATACGACAACTCTTTATTTTTTATCCTCATTTCCTTATTTTCTCATGCTTCTTTTTCTTTATTCCTTCCGTTCTTTAGCTTAATTTGCAGAATTTTTATTCCTCAATACAAGACAATCCGGAAGAAATTGCCAACATCATAGCCTCATTCGACACTGGGTAGCAGAAACGTAGGTCGGGATACAGCAGGAACAGTCTATCAGGTATATCCAAATAATTGAAAAATATCATTTTATATATAAACAACTTAAAATATCAATTAAAGAAGATAAAAATATGTTTGTAATATATTATTTAAAAATTAAAGGAAAAATATAAATTATAAAAATCTTTTTATCCTCATTGAATGTTTTTAGTTATTGAGATATAAATATTTTTAATGAATATACTTTTAATAAAATATTACCTCACATGTAATATTTTTAAATATCAGACGAAAAAATATATATATATATATTTTTTTTTATTGGGTATGTTCTAGCCGCACAGGGTCTTCCCCTTTTAATGAGCCCCAATCCGCCTCAACTTCTTACAACCTCCCATTCCACTACCCCTCCTTATATCATCCGTTCCTCATCTCCCACGTCTACCCCAAATCCCCCCCTGCGGCCGCAGCCGACTCCCCCTCTGTATTGTATTCACCATGGCATATCTGTCATGGGTATAGGGAAACTGCAGAAAACCTATACCAATACAGCCGGTCATCGATTTCGCCCCCCAGTCGTGGAACTAATCTTATTTCGCTACGAAATGCCGAGGAAAAACATTTTACGACGAAGTCTACGCGACTCGGTTTCGGACCCGGGACCTCCCGGTCCGCAGGTTTAGTGGCAAACACGCTAAGCACTAGCCCATCGCACCGGTTGTCTGTATGTGTGTGTGTGTGTGTATTAGGGCGTGCGGAAAAAATCGATACTTTTTTTTCGGTTGCATCCACCAAAAAAGGTGAATTAAGGTAAAAAATGAAGAATCCTCGAAGGAGAACTCAAAAAATTATTTCGAATGGCGCATTGCATTTGAATATTTTCCATAAGAATAACCCAGGAAAATATTGGGATTTCTGAATGTGGTAGTGCAACTCGTCAGAAAAAAATCACACAAAGATGTTATTAACATATTCTCATGGAGAATCGAATTCCCAACAAAAAAGTTTTTACGAAAAATTAGCTCAGAACAACCGTTCAAGTGGAATCGCTGTCTGAAATTGAATTGATAGAAAAAAATCATTCAAAAGGCTGTAAAAAGCGAATTGTTCACTTTACGAAAAAACTTCTTGGGTTTTTTTTTGTAGAGAATGTTCTGCTATAACATACAATTTGCATGGAATCTTTCTCAAAATATTTCTCTGATACAAAAAAGAATCAAGTACAACAAGAAATATAAAAGAAACGAAGTCCATCATTGATCGTGTTTCGAAAAGTTTTTTTCAATGAATTTGGTTTAATGGTATAAAATAATTTGTTTTTACATTATAATGCTTGATAATCATTGTTCCTTTTTTTAAGAGTCTGTTTGTTGCAATTAGGGTATTTCTGTCGATGATTTTGCACTACACCCAATAAATATTGTAGCTGCTCTTCATTTTTTGTTAACAAATCGTTATATGCTTCTATCAAAGTGACACCACGTTCGGCTACGTTCTGAACGACTTTTGGATTTAAAAAAATCTAAGAAACTCAAATAAGTGGCATTTTCCGGCCATAATTCAATATTTACTCTCAAAAAATCATGAGGTAAATTGAATTGCTGGAAAAGAAATAAGGATTCTTGAGGAACGAGTAAATCGCTTGTCTTTTTTCAGCAAAATTTCCAAATAATTTTTTTACAATTACTCACTCGGAAGGATTTTTGGATTTTTCTTGAGATTGCAGAGCTTGTGCCATTTTTGACTTCACACTTATGGGCATTGTCGAAAAACGACAAAGCAACAATTTTCTCGTTAAAGTACCACAAGTGACTAGCTAATTTTTTCGAGGCAGCCTCCCCTACTCGGGTTTCACTTCGCAATAACGAATGAAATTTTGTAGCAGTGACAAATCTTGATTTGAGGCCAAAATGGGGGGAAAATGTCGCGGTTTTCCGTTCGTGGCGCTAGTGTGAAGCTTGTAATTTTGCACTACGAGCTACCGTGTGCTGCCGCCAGGTGGCAGCGTGTGCTATGGCGCGCACATCACTTAAATAATAAAATTTAATTTCGGACAGCGATACCACTGGAACGGTTGTTCTAAGCTAATTGTTCGTAGGAACGTTTTTGTAGGGAATTCAATTCTCTTTCAGAATATCTTAATGACATTTTTGCGAGATTTTTTTTTTTAAGAGTTTTACTACGACGTTCAGAAGTGCCAATATTTTCCTGTGTTATTCTTGCGGAAAGCATTCAAATGCAATGCGCCGTTCGAAATAATTTTTTTTTTAACTCTCCTTCGAGGATTCTTCTTTTTTTTCCTTATACACCTTTTTGTGGTGGATGCAACCGAACAAAAAAAATATCGATTCTTTCCGCGCATCCTAATATACACACACACACGCACGCACGCACGCACGCACGCACGCACGCACGCACGCACGCACGCCCGCACGCACGCACGCACGCACGCACGCACGCACGCACGCACGCACGCACGCACGCACGCACGCACGCACACACACACACACACACACACACACACACACACACACACACGCACACACATATATATATATTCTCTGAAAATCTTGTCTCCTTTTTATTATAGTTTACAAGAATTGTTTGTGATAATTGCAGGTCATGCTTCATTATTCGGATAGCATTCCAATCTGCTCCTCGGTGTTGCTACAAGAGCAAAATCTTGTGCTTACTGCAAACGCGGTAATGCATCTGAGAATCACAATTGTCAAGGAAACTGGAACGGCAGCTCAAAAGCGATGGAACCGGATATGGCAGTAAGCCTAATTGCAAAAAATGAAATTTTTGCAGAAACTGTCTGCAAGAGTATATGTGTTGATCGCGGACAATGATTCTGCCACAATTACCAACGTCCGGAAAAATGTCTCTTGACATGTCGAAAAATGGTCCGACTTCAATCATGTGAAGAAAAATATGACAATCCTGTACATCCTGAAGATACCAACGGCCGTCGTCAAATATGTGGCCCAAAGATTAACATTGATCCTGCATTCCAACAAAAATAATTGCGAAGCAATTACGGAACTTTTGTTGTGTACGGTTGATCATGCGTATTAATTTCAAGTACTGAAAATAATGGTATTTTTTGCATTCTTCCGTCTTTTCAAATTATTTTATGCAATTGATTAAATTACGCAATTTTACTTCAGATTTGACTGCCCGGTATTGTTACGGTGCGTACAGGAGCAAAATTTGGTGGACGGATTTCGAGCTCATGTCACTTAATTTTCCGACACCCGACCAGTTTTGCGACAGCGTTTGTTGGAACGGAGAGAGGAAGGGAAATCATTCTCTCTAAGCTGCCTTATTGCAGATTTCATTGGGCTTGAAGCGACAGAAAATGCTCACCATGCCACCGTCGATGTCACAAATTTTATCAAGCTCGTCAATAAGTTCGATATTTCATCAATGATCAAAGAGCAGGCGAAATCTATTTCATTTATAATAAATGAAAAAATCCACAATGAAAAAACCGTCAAATACCGAGAAAGCTTAAATGTAATCGATATTTCGTCAATGATGAAAAAACGCATCGCTGTTTCGATGTTTTCTCTCAAAATGCTTCTGAACATTTTCAAAACAGATGGAGAGAACGCAATAACTTTTCTTCTCTCAGGAAGTGTCAATGGCAAGCCCAGAGTAACTAAAAATACGCGAATTATAGAAAAAATAATCCAAAATTTAAAAAAGCTTTCAAAGAGCGATCGCGACGACAGTGATGGGCATAATAACAATAATAATAATATAAATTCGAGATCGAGTGGAGACGAAGAATGCCAGTATTGTTTGTGTAGCAAGGACGAAAATGTTAATAACAATAACAACGAGCAAGTCATAGATTGCGGAAATCACATGTTTGAAGAATATGTAGATGAAAATTTCAATTATACTGAAAGTATCACCTGTGAGTACGAATGGAACTGGAATTATATTTTTCTTTATCTTGTACAATAAAAATCAAAAACCAACAAAAAATGTATTTTCTGTCAATCCCTCCAACATCCCGTACCCTTACAAATTTACTAGAAAACTTAATGTTTTTTATTCTATATAATATTAGTTTCAAAAAATCTACCAAAAATAATCAAATATAAAAATCATAGAAATAACATATAATTATTATTCAATACTTTTTATAAGATATGTATAGCAATATACATACATACATATATATATATATATATATATATATATATATACACATATAATTTTCATGATTTGTATTACATTGAATTTTCATAAATACTTCAGTGAAAATGTGTGTGCATCTATAATCAACGATTACGCATATACCGTCGTTATATACCTATGTATATTGTCAAGTGCTGCGTTGCCGTATTTACACGTCCAATATGGTGGACGTACTAAGCTGAACAGCAGTTCACAGAACGCTACTGAAACGTCAAAAGTTAACCACGAATATCTCCACAATGACGTCGGGAACGGATTTCAATTTTTTTCGTGAAAAAATTGAAAAATGTATGAAGTTTCTGAAGAATCTTTTTTTGACGTGTATTGACTACGATACATATACTTTTTTTATCATTTTATTTTGATGTTATCGACTTCCGGTACAAATAACACGGAGTTAAAAAAGGCTTTAATTCTTAAATATTTCTTTCAAATCATCGGCTAAGTGGCTTTTTCTTTTTTTCAATCGATGCAGCGTGATGTGATCAACTATATCATTTATATCAAATTTATAAAAAGTTAGACGAGTTGATATATTTTACATACATCCTTAACGCCATGCGTGACACGCCGGAAAATCTCGACGCGACCTCTCGTCACGGCGGTAGTGCAGAGCTCGCAGTTTTTGGCTACAAGCAGCCGCTTATTACCGCCCGATGGCGCAGCGCACGTTTCGTATAGGACCTCAATGCCAAGAGCTACGCCGACGAGTCGAGCCGCTGTTGGTGAAGGTTGCTGCGCGTGTGTTTTCGTTACGCCGGCCACGTGCAAATAGAAGTGACCTTTTCGCACGCAGTTCGGTCGTAACAGAAACATTGGATGTATTTATATGTATCGATCAATAGTACACACACCTAGTCTTATGCAACCGTGCTACACTTCTATGCATGAAACCAAGTATGCGGCGTGAATCTGCTTTGCGTGCAGGGTCCGGCAATTATGGTTGCCACGATCATTGGTCTCGCGAAAAAACGATGCACTTAAGTAATAAATATGTAAATAAACAATTCATGTTCATTCAAATACTTATTAATTAAGTGCATCGCTTTGAGTCTGGACGGAATTCCCGGACGCCTTTATATATATACATATATGTACATATATAAAGGCATCTGGCAATTCCGTCCAGACTCAAGGGTTATAAACATTTTCAGCAATCGAGATTGATAGAGAGGCCCGCTGTGCGAAAAGGCGGTGATATTTTATGATATTTTGGTTAAACAATACAGCTCTAACGTTTTTCTCACCACGGTTAGAAATGCAATTTGGATCGAAATGACTAGAAAGCGTTATCGCTAAGAACGCGCTCTGTCAAAACGTAGTGACATTAAACAATTTTATTGAAGTGGTTAAACAAATGAGTTTATGATACATTCATCTTCCTAACAATGCATATCGTCGCTAAACTCGGTTTCATCTGTATTCTCTAGCGACCGAGATCGCTGGAGACTCACTGTTCAGAGGAGCGGTAAAATAAAGCGACTAATTTTTTTTGTTAACACATAGGCTTGCGGCTTACGTATATTCCCGATGCCCTTTGTCGCCGATGAATTCGAAATCGGCCAAATTCTCGGGCGAACGAATCGCGGGAGACTCACTCGCTAAAAGAGTGTTCAAATTTGTCGTTTAAACAATAAGTAATACGATATTCTTTCTCTCCGTCGCCTTTGTGATCGGGAGGATCTACGAGGATCGAAACCTCGAGCAATAGAAATCCCTAGAGACTCGCTCTGTAGAAGAGCCGTAAAATAACGCGATTTTTATTTGTTTAAATAACTAGGCTTGAGCAGCATGTATATTCTCGATGCCATTTATCTTCGATGAATTCGAAATCGGCTAAATCCTCGAGCGAACAAGATCGCTGGAGACTCATTCACTAAACCGTGGTGAAATTTATTGTTTGAACCGTTGAAAATTCGGCATTTCTTCTCTCCGTTCGACTTTGCTCTTCGTGAGGTTCTACAAGAATCGAATCCTCGAGCCCGGCAAATCGCTAAAGACTCGCTCTATACAAGGGCGGTAAAATAATGCGGTTTTAAATTTCTTAAACAAATAGGCTTAAGCAGTCTGTGTATTCTCGATGTCGTTTATGGTCGGTGAATTTGATTTCGGCTAAATTCTCGAGCGAACGAGATCGCTGGAGACTCACTCGCTGAAAGAGTGGTGAAATTTATTATTCAAACAAGAAACAATTCGGCATTCCTTCTCTCCTTACACTTTTGTCTTTGGAAGGTTCTACGAGGGTCGATATGTCTAGCAATGAGTATCGCTAGAGACTCGCTCTACATATGAGCGGTGGAATTTTGCGATTTTAAACTGTTTGAACAAATAGGCTCGACTCGAATACTTTTCTCGACGACAGGGCCTCGTAAGCTGGCGACCCCCTCCAGAAAAAAATCGATCCGAAATAGTATGAGTTAAATAATCGCATAAATTTCATTTACGTTTCACCCAGGTGAGCAAAAAGCAATAATTTGATACAACTTGAACTATTCCCTGTGTCGTAATTTGTATAACAAGTAGCTACTACACTACGTCCATTACTAGATTTTCAAATTCCGAAATTGAGTGAATGGTGGGTAAAAACAATATATTACATCTGCCGGTAAATACATAATGAGAAGAATACTGGAAGATCAACATTTACTACCTAGTAAAATATAATATCATTGTAAATCTAAAACGCTGATTTGAGAATCTACGGTTAGCTGAATGCAGTTGATGCGTTTTCGAAATTGAATAAAAAAAACGAAAAGGATTTTTTCAATAATTATAGACATTTATCAATAATTCATAACAAAGCCTTAGAAGCTGGAGCGATGGTCATGCAAAAATATTTAAAAAATACTTCAATCAAGGCGGGATATATCTTTAAACGGCAAAAATAAGCTATTTTGAGGGATTTTTAAAACTGATAAATAATTATTTTACAGTTATCAATCTGTACGTATACTTTAATTATATATTTAAGTATACAAAACGATTTTGTAAAATTCATTTATCATTAAAATGGCGAAGCTCTGACAGAGTGTTACAGCAAGATTGCCCTGGGAATTGGGAATCGGCGTGCAACCTAGCTTTTCGTAGACTTCGATTTGCAAACAAATCAAACATTTTTTCAGTTAGAACATGTGTAATTTCTATTAGACAGTATTTGAAATGAAGAAAATGCAAATTCAAGAGAATGGCACGCATTTAGAAATTTGGATTAATAAACTATTTTTTTTCTTCTAATTTCTCAAGAACAATTCTCGTCAAGTAGGAGGTAGCAATATCGTACGAAAAGCTGACAATAGACTAACTATTCGTTCACTCACACCGATACAACGCTGAGTGGCGATTCGTGAGCAGTCATAGAAAAATTAACGGGGAATGTTACTGGCACATGGTTGATTCGAGCTATCCACGCCAATGGTCGATCCTTCATCGTTAGTCCACACTGTCCGGACATTGGCATATTGCTGTATGGCGGTCTTAGAAATGAACGTAGGGAAATTGATAGCGGGCGGTACTGGCCTACGATCGGCTCGATGAGCCTACCCCAACACTCGATTCTCGGTCGTTAACCGGAACGGTCCCACCATTAGCGTTATGCCGGATGTCGAGCTTTGAAAATAGGATCGGTTGAGAAATGGCAGGAGCATTGTTTCAATGGTGTGCCAGCACTCGTTGCCCACAGTCGGTCAGTCTGTACTGGACCAGACATCGGCCGTTTGAGTTCGCAATTTTTCATTGATAATTTTGTACAATTCAATTTTATACTTTCCGAATTTTAATTATACAGGCATATTAAGAAATGTGTAAAGTGTATCCCGGATGTTTTCAATAAAACCCGACCGCAGGATTGGTAAGAACAGGTGGATGAAGTAGCATTTCGGTAAAATTGACCCAGGGTACTAAAATCGTGGCCAAATATAAGTGTGGCAAGGAAGGGTTAATCATTTAATTTTGTATTGCGTTCCAATCATGCAAACTTTAACATCATCAACTCTTGAGCACCTTCCATCCTCAATCGCATCTCTATGAGGCCTAATGATTACCATCCCATCAGCCCAATTCATTTTAAACTATGTTTTCATCTTTATGTTTGCATAAGCAACGAAGACTTTAATAATTAGAATTACATTTTTATCAGTAACGCACTCTTCGAAGACTCACAAAAAATTCGAGGAAAATAATGCAAATTTTGGAAAGGGTTCTCCGCAAGTCCCGTCACGAAAGGCATTCATCCAGTATTCGCCTGTAGATTAGTGCAGAAAGATCCACGCGAATGGCATGGATCGCCCACACGTTTGCCTATTCACGGCGGTGTGCTCTTTTAATTTCCCGCCGTTCGTTCCTGTGTGTTTCGAGCACGCCTCGCCTGAGGCAAACCCCCCCTTCCCCGTCGTTCACCCTCACAATTATTCTCGCCCTTTTCGCGAACTCCTTTTTTTCTCAGCACTTTTCCACCCTCCGATGCCGCGCGCTGCCGAGCTTGTTTTCCCTCCTTCCTTCTTATTATTATTCCACGTTGTTCTCCACTGTACGTTCCCACTTTGCACGTATATTTATGTACATACGAGTGTAATTAAATAAGTACGTGTAGGCATATATAAATAGGGGTCTGGATGAGTATGCAGGCCTGTAGCAAGACTTCTTATTTTTTCCATATCCCGAGGGGGGATACTTTGACGGTTTGACGATCGTGGTCACGGGTAACAGTAGACACCGGTTGTCGTGAGGTATATCCACGCCTGTTATCCAAGCCGCGCTTTATATATATATATATATATATATATATATATATATATATATATATCTATATATATATTCATATGTACCATATGTGTATACACAGGGATTGTCTGTCCCGAGCAGAAATCTAATCAGGCTGCCTGAGGATCCATCAGGCCCGGATCAGGGATCAATAAGGAGCCCTGATCAGGCACGCCTGACTTGAGCCAGACAGGGGCCTGAGCAGGGATCAATAAGGCGCCCTGAACAGGCACGCCTGATTTGCGCCAGACAGGGGCCTAAGCAGGGATCAATAAGGCGCCCTGATCAGGCACGCCTGATTTGCGCCGGATAGGAGCCTGATCAGGGATTACTAAGGCGCCCTGATCAGGCACGCCTGATTTGCGCCGGATAGGAGCCTTATCAGGCATCAATAAGGCGCCCTGATCAGGCACGCATGATTTGCGCCGGATAGGAGCCTTATCAGGCATCGATAAGGCACCCTAGTCAGGCACGCCTGATTTGCGCCGGATAGAAGCCTTATCTCGCATGAAGCTCGTCATACTCCGTAACCTCTCCTCTCTAGGACTAGACAGCGCCTCTGTCGGCGAAACCTCACGAAATATTTTGACAGCTGCACACGCAGGCACGCGAAAGAGATGAAAACAATGGTTATCAACCGAAAGTGCGTGTCGTCAAAATTTGTTTCAAAATCTTTTTTATCATAAATAAATATTTATGTTAATTTTTTGTATTATTATTATATGGAATAAAAACTTTTGTATATAATACGGGCAGCCAGTCCCGTATTATATACGTAGAAGAAAGCGCAACAGCCACGCCGTAGCTACATCGACACATCTCGTTCGGTTCATCAATTTCTCCCGAAGAAAGGCAAGCCCTTCAATAAAGTGCAGTGCATACAAAATCTCAGGTAAAGTATATTTGCGATTATACTGTGGATTATCTACACATGAACAGTGATAATATATAAAATACGACTTGATGGGCGAAGACTATGCGGCGTAGCTTAACCTCACTTTGTCACTGTCGCACCATTTGTATATATATAGTGTGATATAATTCGTATCAAGAAAAAATGTTCAACAGTACAAACATACGTATATGTACATAAATGTACTCATACATACGTGCAAGGACCAGATGA